>JAYRBW010053669.1:0-11072 GCA_036023295.1 Invenusta paracnida
TGAAAGTTCTGATCTCTTCTCTCGATGTTGCGAATGTGTGGTCATTCTTGTCCACTCTAGCATATCTGTTGGTTTCACGAACAATGAAGTCGATGATCTCGTTGTCCATAATTTTCTCAAATACACCAATTTGATCGAGATGAAACACAGACGCTGAACGAGCTTCAAGGTTTATGGCAGGATGATCTCCCATGTCACCGAACTTAGTATAATTAGGGTTCTCGTTTCGAAGCCAACGTCCTCCACCAGGAATGGGAACATCAGCTTCAACATTGTCTAAATGAATTTCAATGTTGCCGACAACATCATTAGGCGGTTGCACAATATTGCCCATTTGATTTTCATCAACGTCTTCTTCGTCACTAAGAGCATCGGGATCTGGTGGAATTATAACAAATTCAGCTTCTTGGGATACTTCTTGTAAAGCGTCAATGGCATCTTGTAAAGTAATATAGTTGCTCGCCATAGTGAATAAAAAATGAACTAACTGGGATAATCTGTGTGTTATAATGACACTAATTTCATTATAATTATTATATATATACATTCAAATCTAAAAATAGAATGCGTTTGGAAAACTAAGAATCTAAAAATAGAAAACGGCTGACACGTGTATAGTTTGTACACATTATACGCGGGTGGCATCATATGAGATCAGTTAACTTCACAGCCTCTTTTTATTGGTCAAAACACAAATACATTGTTTTTTATATATATCTACATTATGTTGAAGGTGTTTATAAGAATTTAGGGAGATGTCATTGTTTTTTGCTAATTGTGTACTTTGTTGCACCTAATAATAGAACTGTCTCTGAACAATTCATATTTTGACATTTTGAAACGACTGCCCAGTATATTACATACTATATTTTTCAATTTTTTTTGCAATTTCTTTAAGTTAGTGAAGAGTTCTTCAAAATAAAACGTCCTTATCACAAATTTTTTTTTTTTTTAATTCTTTTGACGACTAATAAGGGGATCTCATATGATGCCACCCGCGCTTAATGGGTTAAAATATAAGAAATCATTTATTGCTCTAAAAGATGTATTTTCAACATATAATAAGCCACCCATGACATTCATTTTTTAATGGAATATGATGAATGAGAGAATGATGAATGGACCATGAAATGATTCATTCATAATTAGAGCTATAAATATCATCATATGACCTCGCTCATCCCCATATAACACTGTATATCGTAAACTGTGTATAATTTTTTTGTAATTATCTAGGGTGAAAACTGGCTAAACAGCATTATAGACGGTAAAAACTATTATCTATATATAAAATTTCCGATCAATCGGATCAGTGTAATTATGATGAGAAGTGTCATTTGATGACATTCACTTTTTTATGGAATATGATGAGAGGTGTCAAAATTTCGTTCCATATAGGGTATTTTGAGAAATACTCAAGAGTATTCTGTTTAGCTAAGTTAGTGTATATGTATTATTTTTACTATAATAAATGCGATAGCTTTGTTTTTTATCCTTTTAAGTTTGACAATTTTATTATAAAAAACTATTTCCCGTAAAACAATGTTCGTTGAAAAATCGACATGATTTATGAAATCTACTGTGATTTTCTGTAATATACTGTTATGCAACTTCTAATCATAATATAACCCCCTAGAAAGATTGTTAACAGAAATTTCGATTTTAATGATTAATAGCAATGACATGAAATAAACACAATTATGGTGCATAAAAGTATGTTTTATGATATACATTTTACGAAATATGTATATTTATATATAATATTAACAAGATAATAAAAACGTTAAATTTAAAAATAATGTTTATGAAATGTTGTGTAAAATATATTTAACCAAAAAAAGCTTGGCTAAATTATTAATGGTAGTTACAATACAACATTATTGTATTGTTTTAAAGGCAATGATATTATTATTGTACTAAAATTACAAAGACAATCGATATAATAAATATGGATTTCTCTTTGTATGCCAGGAAAATATAGACTATGTTGCCCGCGCGCAATCTTAAAATCCAATTTTTATAAATGTTGATTTTTTTATTAATTTTTGTATTAAAATTAAATTCATGCCGCCATATTGTAAATCTGACTAGGTAAAATCGACGCAGACAAATTATAATATTTGTGAAATGTAGATACAGGATAAATGGTAGACAGTAGATTTTCCAAATAATATTTTAATTTCTTGGATACAGAATTTCACCTTAATACCTATTAAAGGATTATTTAGAACTCTTTTCCTTCTATCAAAATATAAAATCCGTCCAAACATTTATTCACTTCCGTCTTTCCTTAAAAGCCTGAACATTATTACTTACCTAATTACTTAAATAGTTAATGATAAAAGCATCGTGAGACAAGGAACTATAAATGTAAGTTATGGGAAAACAGGGGTTGGCACAAATATTTGTTGAGTCGAGGGTTTGGTTCATTGTCCTGCCACGTACCTATTGCGAGATGTTTAGCCGTTTATTAATTATAAAAATACATTTAATTTATAGCTAACAATGCTTTTAATACTACTATCATGTATTAAAGGCATTTAAAATCATCATTGCATGTATGCTTTGATCTTTTAAATCAAGAGTTTTACCGAATGCAGTTAAAAAATTTCAGAAAGCAGAACATAAAAGTCTAATATCTTGGTTACCGATCTTATATAGTTCTTATTTGTTGTATGTTTTGTATTATTAAAACATTTTCAACATAAATCTGTATTTAAAATAGCTATATTAAATGTTATTATGTATGTCAATACAAGTATAATATGTATATAAATACGATATGTATCTTATAGATAATATAAAATGTTTTCAATTAAAAGGTATTATATGAAGTATATTAATCTTAGATAATAATAGTAATAACATTAATTAATATATAGAACAATATACAAGGAATATCTGATCTACGATGATACACAATAAATAAGTAGGTACATATGAAAGTTATGAAGAAACCAAATTGTCAAGTATATACAAAGTACACTGCCCATATTTTCTTGTGCAGTTTTACAATATTTATGTAACCATTAATATCCTTAACACTTCCGGACAACATATGGATATTTGGGATATCAGCAGGAAATAATGTATAATTATTATTATTATAGTAGGTTATACCTATCACTGATTGTATTGTTACATTGGTTACATTGAAGCATTTTAATATCTCGAATTACACGGAAGTATATCTAAAATACTAAATTTCAATTTTTCAGAATTTTGTGTCAATAACTATAACTAAAATCTGTGAAATAATACTGTACTGATTGGCAGAATAAAAGTTGAGGGTATAGAAGTTACGAATCGTTGTACAATATCTTCTGTTTCGAGGGTTACCTACATTACATTTGATTTGATTTGTTACATTAGAAATATATCTGTATAATATACCGAATTAAATGATTTAATGTATATATTATATCACCAGTGTGTAAGTACACGTCTTATAATAATAATAGTAATAATAATAATAATTATAGTAATAATAAAAGTAATAATAATAATTATAATATTAATAATAATAATAATATTAATAATAATAATTATTATAATTATAAGTGTATATTGGATATACAATTACATGAATGTAAATCTTATTAATACAGTAGTACACGAGGGAGGCAATATCGATGGATACATTTGATGGAAAGTACAAAACAAAAAAAGGAACAGGATTTCTATGTGAGGACAGTATAGAAAAGGGGGTTATACATTAAAATTATTGATTTATAACAGTGGTAGTTATGGGGAAGAAAGAAGTTTGTCTATAAGCAGACCGGGCATATGATTGAAAAAACTGTGAGACGTAGAGAGCATGTGTGGTAATCTCTCTAATACTAACGACACTTTAATTTTAATGATGAAAATAAAACAAAAAAGAGATATACTTTGTTTTGGTCTTACGCCTGAGAAGGGGGCGGGGGGCCCTCATTTGATTCGCTACTGGAAAACAAATTTGAACTATGGGACAACATTTTTGAATAAATATACAGCAGATAATAATTACCTCTTTCTAATACACTTTTTTAGTTGCACTTAAAAAGGTTATTTGTTGAGTGAGCAGAATTCAATATCGGTCACGCAGCACGTTATCAAATTATTTACCAAAACATTTATCGAGTGAGTTTAGGGATAACGCAACGCTTACACTTCTTAAACTAAATAGTTCAGTGTTATGTCAGTAAAATAACCGCGCAATTGATTTAGAAGGTGGAACTTTTTTAAATAATTTATAATAATTTACTTATTTTATTTTAAATACATGTGAAACAGCATGATATAATCTAATTACTAATTATACTAACCACAAAGCGAATTCTACGAGAAATGTTAATGTTATGTACAGTCCAAGTTGTATCGTACCATATGTTAATTTAGTAATATTTGTTTAATAATAATTTAGTAACTATTGCACTATAGTTTAAGTTTTACATAATACATGGTTTCCAACACAATACTCTATATATACATTTGCCCTACAAAAATAAACGTTTTATCAAAATTTACATAAATTGAATAAATACCTTTATCACACTTTAACATTCCCGGTTACAATACCATTAGAATAATACCAAAATCAATCTATGTATGCTGGACATGTAATTTAAACTAAATAACAAATTAAGATACAATAACACATATGTATACATTGTCCTAATATATAAATTGTTAAGAATATTTTAGAATATTCAACATTTATATGTATTTTAAACTAATGTGTGAACTAATTGTGTAATGAATTATATTTCATGTTCTATATGACAATTATTGTATTTAACTTTTGTTTTAATATGTTATTAAATAATTGCTTACAGTCAATGCGCAAAATATATAACACATTTCAGTGACTATTATAAATGTAAGACTTATATAACAATTAAAAATAGGAAATTCCTTAAAGAATAAACAAAAAAATCCTACACAACAACCTAATTTAAAACATTACCTAATTGGTAAAACATTATTTTGTCCTACATATGTTGATACTGCTATTGGTTGAAAATGAAATATATTTTTAGTTTAAGAAAACGTCAAATATTTCGCTGTAATCCAATGTTCTAGATAGAGTTAATACATTTTTTCTTACAAGCGAGTTCCGGTAAGTGTATATACATATATATTGTTATCCAGTATTCAGATATCATTATTTATTTATTACTATAATTTTAATGATGTAACTATATGTTTGAAGTTTGTTGAAGATCATTTTCTTAATAAGTTGTTATTAATAATAAATAAATCTATATGCTAACATCTGTATTAATCTGCAATAAATTTCTCCCCAACAATTTGCTATACGTACTGCTATCAAAAGATTAATTTTAATAAATATAAACATGTATGTAGTCGCTATGTATTTTATTTTGGTTAAAATATGTTTGCAGAATAAAAACATGGTATATATTTTTAGGTTGTGCAATGTTTTGGTAATCATAAAATGTTATCTGTTATATTCGATTGCTGCTTATAAGATTCAATAGTGATGCTTTTCTAATATTCAGTTTGATAGCATTTTGAAACTCCTCTATAGTATCCGAAACGCAATATAAGCGTAACATGTTTTACATCTCTAGGTTAATAGTTACACGTTCCTTACTTTTATTCGGATAATATCTAAATTATACGTACTTTTTATATAGCTGCGGTAATTTTATAAATAATTAATTATTCACGGAATATAATTTAAATAGTCACTAATAAGAAAATAGATATATCAAACAATAAAACTAACTTTAATATAATATGTAAATCGTTAATAACTCAACCAACTTATATTAATGAATATGGAACATAAGTGACATTATTAACAGTGGCAATTAATATTATATCAATTCAGCTATTAGGACTAGCATGTATTTATATTTAAAGTGTTATTTACATAAAGTGTTTCAAAATGAACTGCCTTTGCTTGTCAAATATATTAGTAAAATAACAATTAATAGTGTATCAAAATTATCACATTTCTTTACTGTCTAATCGAATAAGTTTTTAATTATCAAACAACATATTTGAGGAACATACATATATATATATATATGTATATTACATGAATTTTAGATAGAAAGTGCTGTGAATTCCACCTAATAATTATAATAGACAATATACTCGATTTAAAAAAACATGTTTACTACCCACTGTCTTAAAAAGTACAGGGTCTTTATCATCAATTATCCAACATACATCATTTATCACAATAAAGTTGCAATTGTTAAATATAACTATTGAAAAATATAAAACTGCTAAATATGCAATAAGTAAACGAATTAATCAAACTTTATATTTAACTAAATTTTTATTTTATACCAATATATTACGAACACTAATCTTCAGAGTAACATAATGTTAAAATGTATTTAAAAAATCATAAATAAAATTTATCTTTATTTACAATCTTAGCTGATATGATTAAAAACTTTTATTTCGTTTATATAGGTATAAGTTAGGTATATCTTAATAATACAGTGTAATTAGTTATGTTAATCATAGATAGCATTTGTATATTTAAATCGTATATTTAAATATTTATTTGATCAAAAATACATAGTTTGATGCTCTTATCCAAATAAATATATTAATAAATTGAAATATTGTTTTAATCATTTAATTAAGTTTCTGAAGTTATTGTTAGCGAAATAACGATGAAATAAACAATAATCATTTAACATAAAACAGATCTAACGTTAGGATTCCTATTCTCTGGAATTAATATAATTAATGATGTAGTAATTGTACCCCAATATCAAAACATAATCAAGATATACATTTACGAACATATCAAAGCAATATATTTAGAAATTAAATTACAAGATATCATTAGCTATCTCTACCATTATTTTATTCCCTGCACATTATTTAACTATGAATTGTACTATAGTACATTGTTCATACTTACCGGAATAATTAAGCATTTTTCTAATTCTATTCATTATAAGCTCCTTACAAATACGTTAACTTCACAACATTCTCGGAGATTATCTCCACTGTTCCTCTTTTTACTCTTCATCCTTTTAATATCTTCATAACAACTCTTAGGAAACTACTTTTTATTTTTTATATATCTAAGTATAAATAGTATATTTTTATATTTCATTTAAATTTAAAACTCCAACATAATCCAGAAGCGCAAATTCTAATTCTAACTATTCTTGTAACTCATACAAGAATACAATAACACGAAAACACAGTAAAAAACATACGAAAAAACCGTGCCAGATTGCCTCTCAGACGATTCCTTGTTTTGTACTGTTATGATTTTTGATTTTTTTCGTTAAGTTTCTGATCTGCACTTCTTTACTTGAAGATCCCAACTGTAAAGTTGTTGACATTTCTTTGTAGTGTGTGTCTCGTTTTTTTCTATTATATCTGTCGATACTATGTGGGTTTTTGTTCCCTGTAATGGCACAGACGTCACTATTGGAGTATCTGTGTTCTTTCAGGATTATAACGATGGATACCCTTAAGCAGTTGTTTGTGTATCGACGGGACAATTGTAATTTCAGAGAAATATTAGCCATAAAATTGTCTAACTATTTTGTAAATCTTGCGCTTCGGTGTATACCATTTATTTTTAAATTTACCCGTCATATTGCTGGGCGCTGGAAACAGACTGTCGCATTCCTTAAACTCATCCTGTCATTCATTTGTTTTTGTCTTCTGAATTTTCATATATTCGAGCTTTCTTTAGGTCTTCAACTTATTTTTCATTCAATGACGCTTTTGCATTTTTCGAAAGTAGTTCATGTCTACATAAATATTGTTTTCCTGTAGACGAAATTTTAATAACTAAGCTTTCCTTACTCAGATGTGGCAATGTTTCTCTTCCTCTCAATCCCAGATGAAACATCAAATTAAAAATAACTTCCTCTTAAAGAGAAGTAGCGGTTTTCTATAAAAATGACTTCTTATTTTTATCATATCTGCCTTTTCTGTTACTGGATACGCGACGTTTCTTCTGGTTTTGCTTGACCTGACTTATTGTATTTTGTCCCCATAGCTTTAAGCATTTAGTGTGATCGTTTAAATCTGAAATCGTCTATTATGTTCAGGTTAAGTAAGAAGAATCGGTGTATGCCGCTCGAAAACAAACCAATGAGGCCGGAGCATAGTGCTTTCCATCCTTAGTCCTCAGTTGACTATAAAATAAGCGAAGGTAATTATCTAAAAACATTACTGGGATAGTATTTAGGTCTGTTATACTCCAACCATTTTCTTTTAGAAAACCTTTGAATCTGTCCATTGTAGTATCCATTTGTTTTCTACTCGATTCAGGGATCACGTCTTTCTCTATTGCTTTCAGTTCTTCTTCTATTTCTGCACTTATATCTTCACTGTTTTCAATTTCGGTCAGATATATGAAAAAAATCGGGAGATATTTCTTCAGTGTACCTGTCCCCATATTCTGATGTAATCCATTCCAGTTCCTCATCGTCCACACCTGATATCATTTCATTAGGGATGTTTCTCAAGTTCAACATTTCCGACTGTACGCTTACCTGCTTACTTGAAGAAATGAATTAGTTGATTACGGAATCAATAACTTTGATTTTTAAATAATGATCATTGCATGCCCAATTTTTTTTATGCGCATTGTTACAGATTTTTTTATTCGATATTTCAACCACATAAATTATACACAATAATTATATTGTAGCTAAAAAGGGTTTTTTTGTTTCTATTTATTATAAATGTTGACGAATATTTTTTATAAACAAAAATAAATTTTTATATTGATATTAACGATAAAACTATCACAATAAGGAATTTTGTCAGGTATAATCTTAAATTTGTATATGTTGATATAAAATTAAACTTATTTTCAAACTTACAGAAAAAGAAAACAATGACCTCGAATTCCTCAGATGATGTGCTGGATTTTCTCTACCTGCAAAACATTCTGGACAAACTATCGCTCGGGAGCAACTTCGCCAATGCCAAGTCCTCCATCATCGCCGAGAGTAACGAAACGTATTTCCCCTATGACTCACTTATGACTCCGAGTAGACGATCCTTACGTAAAGACTCTGGTTGTACTCTACACTATATCCTTCCTCACCTCTGTTCTTGGCAACTCTTGCTTTCTCGGAGTCCTCATTAAAACTCGGCGTTCTCGATCCCAAGTTCGACCCTTTCTCTTCAACATTGCTGTATGCGACATCCTAATCGCACTCTGGTGCATGCCCTTCACCCTCTCCGGTGTGGTTTATAAGAACTGGATCTACGGCGACATTGTCTGCCGGAGCTTCGTCTTTGTTCAGGCAGTTTTGGTCAGTGCTAGTATTTTCACTTTGACAACACTGAGTTTGCGTCGGTCACTGGGAATTTGCGGCGACCTTCCAGTCACAGCGCTGGTTGCAGATCCAGAGACAAATAAGTTTCACCGGCGTATTCTCTCAGCTGTTTGGATAGCGAGCTTTTTTATGGGCCTCCCCTTGGCTGTGGTTACCTATCGGCATCAACTATACGATGTGAATTTGTTCACATGCCGTGAAGAATGGTCAAGTATCCCCGGCGTCTCGGCTCAAATTGCCAAAGTCACTTACGGCATCTCATTCATCATCTTACTCTACATTGTCCCGCTGGTATTCATAATCGTGGCCTACTTCAAGATCTGCCGACATGTCCTCCAGATTAGACTGAATGTTGTACAAACTGCCACGCCGTCTTACGCTGTCAAACAGCATTATCGTATCATTAGATTCTCACTAGTGTTAATCAGCTTATTCGCTATTTCCTGGCTCCCATATCACCTGATGCAACTGAGTTTGGACCTTTTCTATTCCCGTGTGAAAAGTGGTATTTACGCACATCGTGTCTCGGATATTCGGGAGGGCTTTCTTTGGCTTGCTTTGAATAATAGTGCCGTGAATCCAATCTTCATCTTCTCAACAGACACACTGTATCGACGAGTACTAATTCAGTTTGTACGTGGAACTTTTATATCTAGTCCACAAGGTTCATCGAACGCTGATCTTGCCAATACGCATCGTTTAATTCCCATTTCACGTCCTCGTGAGGTTCAAGTAGACGCTATTTTGGAAAATCCCAGTACTCTTGTTAATGAATATGAAGCTTAGTTCGAAATAAATCAATTCAAGAATGTTATTAAAATGTACAAACTTATAATATCTCTGTATAGTAACGCATATAAATCTGATTCATGACTTATCATTTTTATTATAATTGTATATATTACTTGTATAGGTACCTTATAATACAATATTATAATAACAATGCACAATGAATTATTTATATTATATGTATTATTTGAACTGATATATAAAAAACGATAGTTTCTAAAAGAATATATTAGATGGAATGCAACAAATTTTAAAGCATTAGTACAAAGTATACATATATAATATAAATAACGATTTAGTGTTTGAAATATTAATAATAATATTAAGTACATGTAATTCATTGTCCTTGATCAACAGCCACTAGATATATTTTAAGAATTATTATGCATGATAAATATGCATCGTTGAAGAAACATATTCCTTTGGATTACAATCAATCTCATGCAAACTATAATAAATATGTACTTTAATAATTTGATAATTGTCAAATATTCAAATATATTGTTATACATATGTGCGTAACTTAACTTCTACAAACTTATGTGTATGATTTATTATTTTGGACTACATCTATATAGAATATTTGAATATGTTTTACTTTGAAATAAATGTAATGTCAATTCAATACTAATAATCTCATACAAATGTAAGAAATTACCATATTCCATATAAATAACACTATTAAATCCAAAAGATGATAATTAATTTTATTAGCATGATTAATAATCATAATAATACTAACAAAAACATATATGTATTAAAGTGATATTTAACACATTCAGAAAAATCATATTCTACACATACAATCCAAATGTAACCTACATAATGAAAATTGCATTTAGTTTCCTTTATATTCAAAAGCGTCCTACAAATAATTATATTTATATATTTAATGTTACAAGGTGGGTTGCGAAATCGCTTTTGCCGGGATATACTATAACATCTTTATTAATTAGTCGCCATTGGCTTAAACTAATCAACTGATGATTATCT
>JAYRBW010053680.1:0-11072 GCA_036023295.1 Invenusta paracnida
TTTGAATTTGGCGCCACACAATCCCGCGCACTTTTAAATTTGAATTTGGCGCAAAATTTTTGTTGCCATGGAGTCTTGTTGCCGTGGGGGTCTTTGTTCTCGCGGTCCACCTTCCCTACTACCAAGAACAAAAGGGGGGAGTGGCCTCGTGCGACACCTCCCTACTACTCAAATATATACAACATCGACCCGATCCTATGGTCTTGATGGTGTTCTGCGTTTTATTTGACGCCCATATGACATCCTATGTCAAATTTCTGGTATAAATCAACGAGCTTACAGAGAACCACAAAATTACAAGTTGTATCTGCTGGTATTCCAAAATAAATTACTGCAAAAAAGACTAGACATATCTCAAATGCTAGCATCAATTATGTAGAATGTTGTGAGAAAAAACGAAGTAGACATATCAAGAGCTTTATACAAGCCTCAACACTCAAGTTCGTGGTATACGTGAATCATTATCTAAAGAAACAAATTCAATCGTCGTTAAGATCTTTGAAAACACCGTTTTCAACAATTGTTCTTTTTCAATTAACATAAATAGGTAATTAGTACTGTTGGCCGTTATCAATTTGTTATATGCATAGTGTTTTAACATTTTTGTATTGATGAAATTGCCATTTATTTCACTATTGAAATAAACAATTTAGGGTGCAATAAACGCTTACCTAATGTACCACATTTAAATAGGGAATCTACTAGATAGTATGATTTAAATCATGATAATGCTTCCTATTAAAATTCAAACCGAAAATTTAAATGTAAATGTTTCCTAAGTTATTTACTTTAATATTTTATTTCGAAAATGAGTGATAAGTGATCCACTTTTATAGATTTTTCTAAATTTTCAAGTGGAATGATATCTGGACTAACACGTGAATAAATTAATGATATTTTAGCAAGTTCAATGGAAAAAATTGACAATCTACTGCTTTTTACGTATATCTTCGTCAAGATTTTGCGAATCTCTTTACTCGATTGATATTGATGTACTGAATAATCAAACAAAATTGAAGAATATAACAAGGTAGAAATACATTTTTCTATGAGAGTACAATAATTCATGACAGTAAATTTTCTGAAAGAGGATCGGACATTTTATGTACCACTGCCTCTGAAAACAGATGAATATTCGATATTGTAACAAAAATAGCAGCATTAAAGTTCCATAGTGACTGCGAATTCAATAAACGCTCAATATATATTTTCTTTTCACAACGATTATTTTGACTGTGTTAAACACTTTTTAGTTTTTGTAGTTCGCTAACAGAAGAAACATTCCTTAGTATTCACTGTTATAATTACCAATTTATTACAATTTTACTTTGTACTGGTTTGGTTTATATTTAAAATATTGTACCTGAAAATAATAACCTTATTTGTTTAATTTAATCGCAATGAAATAAATTCTAGAATCGAAGGAAGGAATATTTAATTGTTATCTTTCTTTGATTTTATTTCGTGTATACATATTTATGTATAAAAATAGAATATTTTAGGAAAGGTTACAGCCTCTCTCGTAGCATCTAAATCCTGGCAAAATGAACATTCAAAGTTCACGGACAATAATATCCTACGTCTCCGTTCTCGAGAGGCCATACTTATCAAGACGATGAACCAGCAATCGACAATTAAAGAGAAACCCTAAACATGACGGTTATTTTATAATTTAATAAAATTATCGTTAAAGCCTCGTTAATTGTTTTTTATATTTTAAAATAAATAGTTCCTATTATTTTCTCATACATTCTTAATTGTATATATTTCACTTTTAATAAAAAAATTGTAGGTGTTATTTTATTTTATCTTACGTTTCTCTTTCGTATAATTAATTCTACATTTAATATGATGAATAATTGCTTTTCTCATGAATGTCTGTACCAGTTCAATTTTAACTCGCTGCATACCGGGCTATTTAACGCAGCCAGAAACGGAAGGCGGTGCAGGGTGGGGTCCATTGTTTTCCAATTTCTAATTGGTCTATATTGTTAAAATTTGGCATAGTAGTAGACCAACATGTTCTAAACTATTCTAAACAAATTCCATTTAAAATAAAATAAAATAAAATTGATATTTCTTAATTGCATATATTTACAGATAAAAAAAACTAAAATTCAATTTTCCTTATTTTAAAGATTTATTTAAAATAATTAAAACTTTATGCAGTACCTACTATCTGGCTATATATTTTATTGTATAATATTATCCATTGTAGTTTGTATTATATATAGATATTATTCATTTATCTACAACGATATTAATCTATTATAAGGTATGCACATTACAGTTGTTTTTAAACTATTGATGGGAAATTATACGGAAATTTGCATAGAGGGTAGGCAATATGGAGGGCTTTGGCAAGCCCCCTTGAGGCTTAATTCCTAATGTAAATTAAATGTAATCCGCCCACTCTAAGTATGGATAGGGTTAAGTATATTGATTGGATACTAACGTGCAGCTAACTAAGCAAACTTATATCAATGACCTGTGTTCTTACTTCTTTTATGATCTAAAATTGTAATACATTGTAATTTACTTTCCTGTGATGACGAGGCTTAACCTCAAAATGTAAGGCTTATATTTTGTTTCGTTTTCATAATTTTAATTAACTGTCAGCATCACCGGCTTCATTTACTTTAAATGGAATATAATGAACCTAAAATGAGCTTAATGAACTTAGGTTTATATTACTCTAGAGTTTTTGAACCCAGGGACTACTGATGATATTTGTTTGTTGTTTGAATACTGTAGAGTACACACATTATACGCTTTAAGAGTACAATTAAAACTAGTAGGAATGAAAACCTCAAAGATGATTAAACTGTATGTTTAATTTCCTGCGGAAATGCTAATTGAAAATCTATGAGACAAAAATATGAACTAATGCATCGACGTCATATTTTGTTCAAAACATAATTAAGTGTTTGTTTTTATATCCATACTTATGTGTAGAATTATTTTATGATACTTATGTAGCATAAATATGAAACTTTTTGAATCAATAATTATTCATATTATAATATGAATTGTTTCCTATAATATATTCCTTTAACAAAAACATTATTGTAGTTATCTTGGGAAGTTTAAGTATATAAATGAGTTCATTGACTTGGAAAAATGTAATTGTTCATTAGTTATTTATATATATAGTTAAAATATACCCGTCCACACGGTCAAGTCGACTTGACAAGCCAAATATACCCGTCCACACGGTCAAGCCGACTTGACAAGCCAAATATACCCGTCCACACAGTCAAGTCGACTTGACAAGCCAAATATATCCGTCTACACTTTTAAGCCGGCTTGACAAGACAAATATAACCGTCCACTCGGTCAGGCCGACTTGACATGCCAAACATACCCGTCCACACGGTCAAGCCGACTTGATAAGCCAAATATACCCGTCCACACGGTAAAGCCGACTTGACAAGCCAAATATATCCGTCCACACGGTAAAGCCGACTTGACAAGCCAAATATACCCGTCTACACCTTCAAGCCGACTTGACAAGGCAAACATACCCGTCCACACGGTCAAGCTGGCTTGACAAGCCAAGTATATACGTCCACATGGTCCCCACTTGACAAGCCAAATATACCCATCTACACGGTCAAGCCGTCTTGACAAGCCAAATATACCCGAACGTCCTGTACATTAAGGATATGTTATAATTTATAAGTGAATGAGAAAAGGCCGAGAAAATTCTAATTCTAAAATGATTTTTTTTTAATTTTAATTAGGTTTTTATTATTTTAATTAGTCTCAAGTATCTTTTTTTATAAATTTAGAAAGTAATATTAGATGAAAGTAGAACGTATGTTAGTCTGCTTTACAGATAATATTAACGTTTTACATCCAGATATTATTCATTATTATAGTTGTTATAGGTTAAAATCCTTTTGTTACTAAATATGAGCAATTAAAATATCGGCTTCTTCAGTAAGATTTACAAACTTGAGAACCCCGTGAACAATTTAAATTCTTTAAACATTTCTGATTGAGTCTTGATTGGGTCCTGATTAAAAAAAAATAGATTACCTAAATTACTTAAATATGTATTTCATTGCTATTTTTGCGCTACTATTTTCGTACTATTTTTTTCTAGTATATTTCTTTATATTTTGTACTCGATCATTTAGACCTCGTAATTCGTGCTAAATTCTAATGTCACGGCTTTTAAAATTAATGCATGGCCTCAAATTCTTCCCAGGTCAAAAGAAGCAGTAAAATGTGTTTTTCTCACAAATTATACATGTGTATCCATACCGTGGTTCTGGTTGAGATATGTACAAGAGTAAATTGATCTTACTGCGGTAGGACAATTTAGTTTTCGGGATTTATAAATGTAATTAAATCAAATAAAATTTAAGTTAAGAATATAATAAAAGGAGTAAAATATAAAGGTAGAATTCGAACTTTGCCAGTAATCGTAAGTTTCATGCTACACTTTAAGCCCCCCTTCACATTTTTTTTTGATTTTTCAATGAATAAATGGAGCAATGTAAGCCTCTGTGACTTTTCTCAGAATAAAGTGTTTTAACTTTTAGCGCTAAATTTACTCTCGTGAATCCCAAAAAGTGGTCACGTGATCAGGCTATCAAAATGCACCTCTTTGAAAAGAGTGTGCAGAACATACTTTATGTTAAGAAATGCACATTGTCTCTCAAATCAATAAACTCTGATTGGGATATTGATTCATTTCGTGGAATAATTCATAAAGTACAATAAAAATAAGTTTTTGTTTCAGAAATTATAACATTTTAAAAGAAGGTAAAATTACATATTTTTACCTAATGGAAAGGCGAAGTTTAAAAACTCTATTCTATCAGAAAGATTACAAATTATACTAGGGCCGGACCTAATGACCACCCACCCTCCTCGGGATTTGGATTCGCAAAAATGATTTAATTAGTTTGAGGCTTTTATATCTTGGCAAAATAGTTTCAGGAAAAATTACAATTTTAGAGTTCTCATTTGTTATGAAACGTGTTAAAAATCTAATAATTCTCATTTTCCAATTTGAAATAATTCCAATCTATATGTTAGTTACGACCTACATATTATGTAAAACTTTTTTGCTCCACGTGTATTCGTAATTACTATGTTAAATTTACTTTTTAAAATATAAAATTAAAATATCGAACTAGTTATAAGGTGCGTTATCAGGTAACAGGTTAAATGAACTTTTGCTATATGTCCGGAAAGAGAGATAAAAATGATAATGTTTGAATATAAAGATAACTGTTCATATAGCTATTGGATAGCTAATATGTAAATATATATATAATTTTATTTAAAAAAAATAGCCATTCGACGTTAACTTTTAAAATATCAGACAATATTACTATGAAAGTTTCAAGGTTAACATGTTAGAATAATTAATATCGTCTATTTTTTATTTTTAAATAATGTATTTGGTGAGTGATTAAAATATTATAAAATATACCATATACATGTAAGTAATTAATGTAGGTAATGTTTTATAAATAACTAATTAATTTCATCGGAATCTCGCTTATAATATATGCTTAAATTATGTAATTTCACATTTGACCTATTTTTGCAATAACCTAAAGGTGTGCAAAATAAAGATTGGCACCCCCCAAAAATTATCAGGCAAAATTGGGTGTGGCCCATTTCAGTAAAGGTTTTTGAGCACTCAAATCCCTATGGCACCCCCCATTTTGAGCACTCAAATCCCTATGGCACCCCCTACCTTTAAAATGTTCCTACGTGCCTGTTAAGTATATATGTACAGACTGCGATTCCGAAAGTGTATGTATTTGAAATAGTAAATATATTTTTGTATTTTATTTATACTATCCTTTGTTTTATAATAATATCTACTATATTTTGTGGTATTATTCTTTTATTTTGGACAAAAAACAAGGCAGTAGACTATGTATCATAAATATAAACAATAACAAAACATCAATTTTCAAATGTATCATCGCTGTTTTATATAAATGTCAGATATTTAATAATCAAAGCAATATTTAAAAAAAAATCCAATGTGAAAGTCATATAAATAAAATAAAAATCACACTCTATCTCATTGTTAGTAGGATAAAGGCAGTCAGAATATGTACAAAAATAAAACATAAAATAATTTGAGATATTAATTAGAGAAGACAATAAGAATGTGAGACAATAATGAGACTTATTAAGAATTTTTGGATCATGTACATATTTTCTCTGCGACATTATATATACGTCTAGAGTTATTAAATGAATACATATAATTATATACGCCAATGCAGATACATGAGTAAGATATCTAAAGTAGAATGTAACTCAGAAATACTTTTTGAAAAATCATCCGAGTTTTTGCAAAAGTGCAAAAACATGCGCCACTTAAAATTAAAAAAAAAATTGCTCATTCTTTAAGTTTAATGATTTTTGACATAAAAAGCCTTCTTAATGATTCCAATTTTTGAAAACGTTATAAATAATACAATGCTGCAATATTTTGAAAAGATAAAAATGTAGAGATATTCAGTTAGTATCGCTTGCAGGGTAAACATTTACATTAATATATTTAAATAATTTTTGCCAACAGTTAAATTATTACAAATGAACAGAGAAATTAGCATGTATTCTCGGGTGCTAAATTATAACGTATCAGAAAACTAGAGCAGTATATTCAAAAAATAAATGTGTTAATTAATCAAGTCATATTGAATATAGAATAAATGTGAAAATATATCATTTTTAAATATATTTATACAATTATGTAAATTTAAACGTATATTTGTGAAATATTAAATAAAAAATTACATACATTTTTGGAATTATAAATCATCCAATGGAGTTATAATAAATATTTCAGACCAATGCACATGTTACACTTTTAAAATATTTACTAAAATATCTCTCAAAACATTAAAACTAAATATGTTTCACCATTCTAAAATAAAATAGTTTTTTTTACTTACTGTTTACTTTTAAAATTACAGGTTCCCCATGTTTTATTATTTCTGTTCAATATTTAGGAAACACAGTTCAAATAGTCTGAGCTGATACATATTTGAACGGAAAATACCAACGAGTCGCTTTCGCTTTCCTCAAAATAATGAGATATATTGAGTGAAAATCTTATAATTAATGCTTGAAGACTTCAGGGAGCACTAGTTATGATCACATGTTTACTACATATATTACCGTATTATTATTTTTGGAAAACATATTATAAACTATGTCTATAGGTGTGTAATCTAGTAGAATAAAATCAGAGAACTCCTCACAGTTTAAATGATTTTCAGACTGCACATACTACAATTAAAAGTAAACAAAGTGATGCACTGAACGAAACACATAGTATGCTACCATACAGAGCAAAAATAAACTTTAAACGATCTAGACACATCCAAATCAATACTATCTTTATATGCATGTGGGTTCCTAAATTTACTCAGTTAAAATATTATAACAGAAGTGGGCGTTTCTTAAGAGAATAAATAATCGAACTGATTTCTTATAAGGTAATATTTGGAATAGATCAATAACAACAATTACTAAATTCGAGATATATATATCTATATATAATATTGTTTTTTTTTAAGTGAGAGCTTTGTCAATCAACTGTTAACAAAAATCGTTGTTTAGGTAATTTTATGAATACCATTTTAAATATTTATTTCATTGGAAAACTATATAACCACAATTTCTATAAGAAATACTATGTGGACATGTACATATGTACATAGGTACATATATACTATGTTTAAATATAAACAACTGGATATTATTTAATAGCAAGGAAATAATTTACGTAAAATTAAGGAATAGATTTATAATTAATCCTACAGGTTAAATTTCATTAGCATTCCACAATTAAAAAGATTATAAATTAAATGATCGTTGAAATGTTCCATTGTAAACAGAACCTAATAATTTCTTTATTGAAACATTTCATTTCATAAGTCACTCAAAATTATCAGCTTGCTAATCGAAAATATCGATTATTTTATTGATCCAAATTGTAACAATAAACTGGCATAGATCATTGTTATATGTCTCTAGAATATATAACATTTCTCTTTCCAACAATATTTTTAAAGCTCCATGCTAGCTGCATGTAGTATATACACACAATGACTTATATAACTGTTATTCACTTCCCTTTGTCTTCAGAATCAATTAAGTATATAACTACATATATCAATATTCATTAGAAATTGTTGCTAAAATCTACCATTCTACCATTTCTAAATTCTGCGGTGTGGTACCTATCTATGTCTACATACGCACTATATATGATTAAATACGAATTTCAGACTATACCTACTCATAGATTAATCATGACTAAAACATGTAGTGTGGACGTAGATTTTGTCGGAGGGTGTATGGATTCATTTAATTAACACATCAGCTGTTGTCTTTTTAGTGAAGAGACACACTAATTTAGCTGGTTTGTCTTTGAGGTGCAGTGTTCATACTTCTTGAAGTTAAGAGGTGTAAAAGAACCTATTCAATATTGGTGAGAAGTCTGATCAATTATACTAGAAGTGGGAATATTCCAAACTAATTTATTTTGCTTGTGTGTGGAACTTCCAAGAAATCCAGTTGCGAAGCTTATTTGCGTTGTTATTCAGTGGAGATTTGGGATTTATCAGAGTAGGACTGTCTTGAATTATTATTCGTCTTATGTAGAAATTACTTTGGTAAGTTTTTCAATTATTTTATATTTTAATAGGACCACTTTTAAAATATTAACAGGATACCAAGAAATTATTACTGAAGGAAAAAAGTCTTATCAGAATTAATTTATAATTTTTAGTCAAATAATAGTTTGAGTAATGCTGTGTAATGTTTATTTAAAACATAGTAAAAAGTAATAATTCATAAAAACTTTTAATACTAATCAATATTTTGTAAATCTTTATTTAAAAAATAAGCAGATATACGAGTATATACAAAAAATATCAAATAATTACTAAATTTTATTAATTAGTGCATAATGCAATTGGTGCGTATCTCAATTTTTCAGTGCAGTAATATATTTAATTTCACACCTCAACAGTGCGTGTTGAAAAAATGTACACATATATATTAAACAAATAACTATATGTTTAATATTAAGCATGCATTTATTACTGGCTTATAAATATATAGCTTAGTCAAATAAATTTTATTTTTGAATTAAACACGAACATTTTACGATATGAAATTTTGAGATATACTGATCTTCACAACTGTCAAACAGCTTAACAATGTCTCCAAGTAGTTGTGATTGGCTAGTCCTCTCAGTCTGTCATGTTCACAGCTGACCGCAAATATGTCTACAATCATTTTAGACCAGAAAATATGCGCCCAAAAGAAGCTTTTGAACTGAACAAAATACAAAAAATGCAGAATGTCATTTTTTGAGATGAACTATCTGGGTTTCACTCTAGATTGTGTAGTTTTATTGGACAACTTGAATTCCAGAAGATGGTTTCCCCACAATTACAGTTCAGTATCATGCAGCCTTTCACGATGGAAGAAAAGTGGCATATTCTTGCTAAATTAAGCTCCTTCAGTTCAATTTCTGCAGACTTAAGGAAGTTCAGAAAGAAGATATCGTATCATAAATTGGGCCATAATACAAAACAATCTGTAAATGTCTATATTTGTCTTCATTTTTCAGTAAAAATAGTCAGAAAATGAACCATTACATTGATTTTTGAATGTATTTTCCTAGTCAACATGCGATCAGAATTTCGTGAAGCATGTTATTAAAGCAGCACGAGAACGTTTACATACATTACAACATTTTGTCACATTATTCAATTTTTTTAAACATAATTCAAATGCTCTACTCAAATCCCAGTTATTTCTTGGAAAATCATCCAATAAAGAGCGATCGTGTTTCTAAGGAATTTTGGGCAACATCAATGTAGTTAGACGATAAGGTACACATATGGAATCCATGTTTCCCTGACTCAGCGAAGTGAAGTGTTGTTGTCGTTTCTACATCTTCTTAGGTGACTTTCAAGACATTTAAAAACAGTTGATAATATAAATGTATACATATTTTATTTTGTAATACATAGATAGTATATAAATGTTTATAATTCATAGTAGATAGGTACAATGTCATTCCGCCTAATGTATTGGACAAAACCTTAGAAGACTTGAGTGTCTTTTAGCGTTAAATAAAACAAGTTATAGGCACTTAAGTGAAAATGTCGGAGGATATATAACTTCGCAAGCTTTGTGAAGCATGCTTCTTATATAGGATGATTCGAGCAACGAAACCCCTTAGAAAGTCTTAGATTATGTAATTTAAACCGGACATAACATGTTAAATCGCTTTCTTATTATATATCTATAATATATTCAGTGTATAGTAGCTTTGTTGTCCAGACAAGTCCAATTTTTTATTTGATAATCCTCGAGTTACACTTGCGCGGAGTATGCCACACATGAGTACACCTATATTTAAAATAATACAACCGACACATTTGTTATCACAAATTGAATATAAACCATCCTACAAAAAAAGAAATTAGTTGTAATTTTTTTTTTACCCAAGAAATCTTAACCAAATTTTAAAATAAAATATTACATTTTCTCAGATAATTAATCCTAGTTAATAAATATATACAATAAACTCCAAGCGACGTTTAGAATATCGTTTTTAAAATATATACTCTGTTTAACTGTTCAATAGAAGAATTGCCACAAATGTTGGTGACATTTTATTTATTTAAGAACATCTTAAATTACAAAAAACATATTTTAACTTCATCTTAAGACATGTTAATTTCTGTCATTCTGCAGCATAAAAATAAAATGAAAAATTTAAAGTTCATTAATCAGAAATTAACAAGATTGCTCAAGCGAATTTATATAAAAAATTAATATCATAAATAATAAATATCATTTCATTTACAATATTTTTTAATTAACCACTAAATCACTGAATATATTATAGATATATAATAAGATGGTTTTCAGTATTTTGTAGGATGGTTTATATTCAATTTGTGAAAACAAATGTGTCGGTTGTATTATCTAGACCTATGGCAATAGGTCGTTAGCTAGTAAAGCTAAGCGAACTATGTAGTAGGTAATATAGGATAGTT
>JAYRBW010053691.1:0-11072 GCA_036023295.1 Invenusta paracnida
GAAGATATCAGCGCTAACATTAAAAAATTCTGCAAATTTTGGGATGGTCTGAGGACCACCAGAGTCCAGTAGGATTATCGGGGGGGAGCAACAACAACAACAACACAGCAGATAATTACAATCAGGTTTGAGAAGATGAAGAGAATGCCAGAAGGTGACCCACTGAAAGAGATCGTAACAAGCAACATCACGAATCAACGTTTGATGAAGAGAAACAATTGGAGGATTCAGCCGGAGATAGAACTGGAAAAGCTGAACATCAAGAAACAACGGGACCCAAAGACGGGATCCCTTACGCTTTGTGGGACTGCGACACAGGCCAGATGAACATTTCTTTATACCCAGAACTTATCGAACCCCTTAAAAGAGAAAAAACATAGAAAACGAGGCCAAAAGAAAAGTTGTCACCTTGGAAACGTTAAGCCAAATAGGCGATTTTGATCTTGAAATGTGGTCAAATGGTTCAGTGAAGAATGAAGTCGGAGGAGATGCAGCCGTCATGAAAAGGGGAATGACACACCCATCACGGAGGCTCAAAA
The DNA here is from genome assembly GCA_036023295.1 of Invenusta paracnida. Lineage (NCBI taxonomy): Eukaryota > Metazoa > Platyhelminthes > Proseriata > Coelogynoporidae > Invenusta > Invenusta paracnida. Next base: position 540 of record JAYRBW010053691.1, read on the forward strand.
GGGTGCTAGCATTTTCGCATCGTCTTGCCAAGCCGAAATGACCGCTATGCTTGCGGACCTCAGATGCATTCAGGACTCGGACTTTCTGGAAAATGAAGAAAGCATCATCATCTGTACCGACTTCCAGTCTTCGATCAAAGCTCTTCAAGCAGGCCCATTAATGTGTAACCACAGACTACAAGCGGAACTGTGGGAAACACTGATGAAGGTGGCGAACAAGATGAAAATTGTCATACAATTTGTTGCAGCTCACTGTGGTCTAAAACGATCAAGTGGATAAGGCCGCGAACTTGGCAGTAGAGTGTGAAATGAAGGAAGACTGTGGGTTCGAAGGCGTGAGAGCGAAGATCAAGAGAAGCATAGCCAAGCAGTGGAGAGCGAAAATATTGACAAGAACACGCTAAGATACGTAATGGGAAACAAGAGAACTGATCTGAACAAACGGGACTCGTTAGAAAGGAAGGACCACCTGATTATGTTGCAGTTGAGGTGCGGAGAATCTATGTTGGTGGGGAAATATCGCAGAAGGATTGGCTTGGATGATGACGAGAGATGCAGATGGTGCAAGAGGGAACCCGAAAACGTTGAACACCTAGTGATGAGATGCCGCAACCGCAAAATCGCTGCTTGCAGAAAGAAGTGGAAGATCGTTTCTCTCAATGATCTCGGAAATGATCAAACGATCACGAATGCCATCAACTGGATAAAAGAGTGTCAGGCAAGCGTAAGGCCGCCGAATGAAAAAAATCACTCACACTCTCCGTAGCAACGATGAGAACCAAATTAAAGAAGAGTTCTCGTATTTTCTAATATGGTCAAATGTTAACAGTCTGATATTAATATGTCCAAAACCAAAGGAAGTGGTGATATGCACCAGAAGATGCATCAACACACCATACCCATTATAAATTCAAACAACACCATCGAGTCAGTGAAATACGCGAAACTCCTAAGCATCACTTTATCTAATAAAATAATTGATGGAACCGCCATGTGGACACTGCTGTCACCAAAGCAAATCGGAGGCTCTTCTATATTAAAACACTCAAAAATATTGGGGTCAAACACCACAAACTATGGACCATATAAATACAACACCCTTATCCGATCTGTTTTGACTAATGGGTTTCCCGCTTTCTGCAACCTCAACGGTCTCATCAAAGTTGAAAGAAGAGTTAAACGAATAATCGGCACTCCACCTAGTCAATCTCAGACTCTCTGCCAAAACATTACCCTATAAGACCATAATATGCTGCACCTGCACATTCTCCCACTCATTCGCAACACACAATACCAAACCCGCCAACGAACATCTAGGTTCCTTTCTGCAGAATAACGAGACTAAAAAACTCTATCGTGCGACTTTCTTAACTCTTTTTTTATTATATTATATTTATTAATGTCTCCTTCCACTTCTCTTCATGTTTATCCCCTATTAATTTGTCAAATGACACCGATATGTTTGTGTCATAAATAAAGCCACTATTACTATTCCACGAAATTTTCCTCGGTAATTATAACCTACAAAAAATCAAAACCATTGGATAAATTTAACACAAGAATGTTATTGCAATATTCGGGGTGACTTTTAAGATCATCTTTTGGACTGGCGAGAGTTAATACTTTTTTTATATCTTCTAAATTTATATATTTTTAAAGACCTTTACTCTGACATCTATGCTCTTTACAAATTATCCCTGTAATCATTTTTGATCACATTACTAATTTAGTTTTATCTAATATCTCAAGAATTTTTATTATTTTAGTTTGAAGAAATACATGTTTTTTTGTCTGAATTCACAAAATAGTTTTACGTTAAATTATTTCACTCTAAAAGAATTATACAATATTTGCTGTATAACCTAACCCTAAAAAAATTTGAAAAATAATACAATGCTTTTAAACAATTACAATGTAATATCAAACGTAAGTATAAAGCTAATTTTGATAAGTACATATATGTACTTACTATAGGTACATTTTTACCATTTATTAGAAACTTATTAGAATAAATTGTATGTGATGGAAGAGTGCTTTCAAATCAGCAAGACACTTTGAAGGTCCAAAATCACTTTAGTTCTAAAAACTTCATCTGCTATTGTGTCCAAGACTATGGCTTTATTTAATGAGATGCATAATGACTGAACGTCCAATCCAATCGGCATTGCCTAGGCCAACAAGTTTAACTATAGTTGATTTGCTACAAATTTCTTTGATTTTAAATTTGGAAGAGGTTATTACTCATTTCTCCAAATACAACTCTATCATATTTACTTTTTGAGAATTTCTAATTTCGCTACTATTCTCTATAGCTAGTATCCTTTTATTATATTCTTTTCACTGTGTAATCTTTTCTCCATTGTCTTGTGCGGTGATGCCGTTTGGCAATTTTAAAAATTACTGGGCTATACAATTAAAATTTTAAATTAGAAAAACAGATCAAGCAACTTATACAACTATAAATTATTTAGATATCAATTAAGTTTCACAATGCCATTGTACATGATTTACGAGAAAATATAAACGTTCGTAATTGAAATATTGCAATTTTTACTCAATAAAGATAATATTTATAACATTTCTATAGTATTTAATTAATAACACTTGTCTTACTAAAACACAACATTGTAATATACATACATTCTTTTTCATGTTTAATTCATCCAATTTTCATTAAAAACGAATTTGTGGGACAGATAAATTAATTTAAAATTATGTATTTTAGAAAAACAAAATGACATATTTTCAATATATATGAAAGTATAACTCACAACTACACTGTGCTGCTATATTACGTGAAATACGTATTTTAATTTATTTTGAAATTGCGTAGCTCATTTTTATAAAAAATTGCATAAATAATTAACAACTAGGATAAAAACAATGAAGAGTTAGTAACAATGGGAAGATGAGAGATTCCTCCACCCGAATCAATCAATATTGTTGAAGTTGTCTGCTGCAATGGCGAAGTCACTAAGACAGAGGAAGGTGATTCAACAGCTGATTGAACAATCGGCCTTATGGAAATTGGGCGTTGAAGAACAATATTGTATTCACTGACAGTTTTAGGAGCATCGCCGACCGTTTGTGAGGCCATATCGACTTTGACCTTGGAAATATTCTGCAAACAACAAAATAAATGTACTTAAATGTACTAACACATAGCAAACGACAAAAAATATAATTCATAATTTCGTCAATTTTTTCACTTAGTGGCTTTTACTTATATATTAAGCTTTCAAATTTCTAACCAGAACATTATAGCTAAAACTATCATAATCAAAATTCTGCAAATGTTTTATTATGAAATCCTTTTATCACTGCTCTTATAAAACTATAAAGTAAAAAATTTCGTAGTTGTTTCTATAACATTCATAACTCTAGTATTCGAGATACAGCTACTAATTTTCACGACCTGTCTATAAAAGAAGCGCAATACATTAGATATAATCAATCTTTGCAACTATATCAGTCCTATTTTTTTTAAACCTCTCGTGCCTTTTTGCAAAACTATTTTCCCTCTTTAATTTGTAATTTTCTATCTTTTCATGAAGCTGTGCTGTTTTATCTTTAGATTTATGTAACTTATATAAATAGTTTTTTGCCTATAAACAATTTATTTCTCGTATTTTTTTGTCTTTATAAAAGTAACTTATTTGATTTGAAGTACTACAATCTGTCCTGACTAACCTGCACTTGCTCACCACCAACTCCAACCCCCATTTCCGCCTCCAGGAAGTGCTGATGCTGCTGAGACGACGAGGAGACGGAGGCCGGCCCACTACAGCTCGTCGAGTTATTGTCCTGCTGCCAGAAGAGAGCCGCCTCCGTGAGGTCGATAATCTGAGCCGTTTCCCGAAAGGACTGGTCTAGGAAGGCTGCCTCAGCCTCCCCCACCAACATGCCCCCCATATAGTCCATCTCAGCCTCGGTTCCGGTGAGTAGACTGTTATCGCCAGTGCCACCACCAACACTCACGGGGTCTTTACTGCGTCTGTATCAGCCATGTTATGAGAGGTTAAGATACACCATGTTTTATAATACTTTAGCGCTCACGTTATGTGCCTTTTTTGTCAAATTGAAGAAATTAAATATTTTCCACTAACTTCTAAATTGAATAGTCACGCAAAAATGAAGTTATAGAAATACAAAATAAGTTAATTTTAAGCATTACAAACAGTGTCTATTAATCGAAACTAAATAAGTTATTCATCATAAAATCAAAATAATGGTTTATAATGTAACACTTCAACAAAAATAACGAGTATCAAATATTATCACAAAGAATATGAAAATAAACCAAAATGTCTATTTGCTAAAAGAAAAAGAAAATCCTGCTAGTAATAATAATAAGGCAACCTACCCGGTACCATGATGTGTGCGCATATGGCGCGAGAGACCAGTCTCCTGTTTGTAGGTCTTTGGACAGAGAGGACACTGGAATCGGGAGTCAACTTTGTGCCGGGATTTGTGTCTACGGAGAGCCGAGTGGTCCGAGAAGGTGGCCCCACATTCTGTGCAGCTGTAGGGTTTCATCTCTGAAGTAACACATATGTCATTGTAACGGGGTAATTAAATTTCATCATTATTCTCGTGGTTTCATTTTTTTAAGTGAATTTACAAATTTATTAAATATTTTAAGAAAACATATTATTAGTGTTTTGTCTACGAAAAACACCTTTTTTCGATTAGCTACATTGTGTATACATATATAAAAAACAAATTTGAAATTTATAAAAACAGAAAATTAATTTATATAGATTAGTTAAATAGAAAGAAAAAAATACTAGGCATCCTTCAAGTGCTAAAAATAATTTTAAATCACATGCTATAATATTATAATGTACAAATGACATATTGTCTCAAATGTTTCCCATGAAAATGATTTATTGTATTAAATAGAATCTAGTTTGTGCATTCAAAATAACACAATAATCAGTTTATTTCCCATGTTTAATATGTAGTTTATGCCATTAACAGAAAAAACAATTCTGATAGACATTGTTCAACGATGTTTTCATTGAAAAAAATAAATAGGTAAATAAAATAACATATACAAAAATTATTTAGTAAATCTATCGGCCTTTATAATTGTGGTCATGAAAAAAAATCACAATAAATGAAAATATAAGTATAGGTAACATATACTCAAATGAACAGCTCTTTCGTGATGTTGAAGATTACCAACACTCCGAGACGAATAGGAACACAAAGTACACTGGAAGGGCCGCTCGTCTAGACCAAAAATAATAATCAAACAAAGATTTGCAATATACGCAATTGATGCATTTCAGTAATTTTATTAAATTAAGCATTAGTAAAAACAAATTTAATATCTTTTTTAATCAAACAAATACATATATTGACAAACAAAATGTCAATAATTTTGTCTGTTAGTCCGAGAAATATATATTTTGAACATATAGACTAAAAAAGAACTTCCAAAGCAACTTTAGTTGGGCACAAGTGATGTGATTTGACCCCACTTAGTCACCCCCTAAACAGTGTTTCAATAAATCTATAATTAAAAACTGATATAATAAAAACAATATAACAGTTTCTTTCTTACACTTATCAATATGCATTCGTTTAAAATAATTATGCTTATATATAAAAGCTATCTATAGTGATACAGTATATGCCGATTTGTAAATAAATGAATTCAAAGAATATATTTATTTACAATTAAATTGGATCTTATTTAAAAATAATAATATGTACAAAAGTGTATAAAATATATGGAGTTAATACATATAAACTAATTCACACACACATATTAAAAAATTGATTTACCATTTACTGCTAAAATATAAATATTCAACTTAGTAGTGTTCTTCAGAACTGTATCGATTGTATGAATATTAACTTACCAAAATGAATTCTGATATGACACTTTAAAGTCTCAGACTGAGAGAACTCCCGACCACAGTGATCACATTTCCAAATATAGGTGTTCTTTGCGGTTTTCTTATAAACTGTCCCAATCTCAAGCTGACTACTTGATGATGCTGACTTAGCAGTAGACATCCAAAGAATCGGTTGAAATTTCACTTTAATAAACTGTAATAAAAATATATATTATTTAAAACAATGTATATGCCAAACATTACAAATTATTACACATCCAAAATTACAAATAAAGGTATTTTAAAAACATCCTACACATTTTCAAACAATTGGCTATTAATAATTTCAAAAGTAGTTATCACTTTTACATGTAGACATTTAATAAAAAATATGTCTGTTATACATAGCTTAATTACAAATTTTAATACAAGACTAGTGGGTGTTTAACAAATACATTATGAGATATTTAAGTGCCAAAATAATTGCATATTCACCACTATTCGAGTGTATTGTTAAAAATTATAGAACTACCATATATCTTTGTGACACAAAGATAATTTTTCATATTCTTACACAATAATAATATCATATTATGATTCAAGTATACACAAGTCATATGCACGATTTTGTATATACTGCCATTTGGTAATTTTATTTGTAACATAGCACAATCGGAAAATACATTTACTTATACTCTATATAAGCACAATGCTGAGAATTGTATTGTTGAAAAAGAATTTATACATCTATAATTTCACCAAAGTTACATTGTAACAAATTACTTAACCCTTATTTACTGCAAATCAGGTATGTTATCCAGCCACATAAAGTATGAACATACATACAATGATGCCATCTTGCCTAAATAGTAGTTCCAGCTGCTATATGAGTGAAGTAACACAGACAGTAGTGATGTCAATATACTAGCGAATAATCTTGTAATCCTAAATTACACCCTGGTCATTTTGTCATCTTTGGAAATGCTGACAGGTAACTTAATGGTAATCTCCAGAGCCGACATTTAGTTTGACATCTAGCTAACTGTTAGAAGCATGCCACTGTTATCCCACGTTCAGAGTATTTAGATAGTAACATTTTCAATCCATCAGTTACCACAATGTTTTAATATTAACTCTAGTACAGTACAGTATCTCCAAGCTAAATACAGAGTGATTCAATCTGTTGATGATCTACCAAGACCACAACCAATGTATAAGAGTTAGATATTCCTATTTGGTTTAAAGAATTGAGAATTAGTCTGACCAAACAGGAATGAATTACATAAACAGTTTAAATCAAAATAATAATATATATTATTGTTTGGTTTGACCTGATAAGATTAGATACTGCCAATAAAAAATAAAAAGAATATCTAACAGTAATATAAAAGAAGTATAATTTTTTTATTGGTCCGAGCAAATATGAATATTTCAAAATTGAATTAAATGTCACTTTCAAAGGATTCTAGCTCGTTTTCTCATTTAAATTTCCCTGAGTTTTTCCTGAAATTCCATTTCCAGATAAAAATTTGATATATATATTTATTTATTTATTATAAAAATATACACATATACACATATAACATCAGCATTAACAACCTATATACACTGTTAGTACATATACATAATTAAGATTTCAGTAAGATTGTATAATAAAGGAAATGTAATGATGTCAAAAATAAAAAGACAATAAGTAAATATCCATGTATGTATATATGAATGTATGTACATATTATAATAAGGGGTCGGGACAAAATGTTATTTGGAATATACAACAGAAAAAGACTACATCAACAACCAACCAATATACAGTGATTAAAAATTTGACCATAAAATATTACAAATACAAAGTTTTCTTATACATATGTATAACAAATTTGAAATACATAGGTATAGTTCATGGCATATTTAAATATAAAGGTAATATGTACACCTCAAAGTAATCATCCAGTGATTAGAAGCTCTTCAACTTCTTAATCTTTTGATCAATAGCTTTGCATGCAGCCAATGTTTCTAATTCTACTTTTTTCCGTTTTGCCTCTAAAACCTTCTGTTTGCCCAATTTCCTTTTTTGTGATTCATTTTTAAGACATTTGTCAGTGTCTTTAGATGCACTCTGTTCCAATGCTGCTTGATATTGCCTATGTTTAACCTACTAGTTAATATGTTGCCAATATGCTATTTTAACCTGCTTTTGTATTTCTGTTATGATGGCAGTTTCTTCAATTCCTCTGGAGGCTTTCAAACCACCCAGGATTTATCTTTGAGCAATTAGTGTTTCCTCTTTTAGATTCTCCACAAGTAGAGATTTGTTCACTTTTGAATCTCAACTCCACAGATGCATTGCCATGTGATACAATCAAAACCAATATGACAACAAGCCACAAACTTTCATAACATGCTTTTTTGGATAAATTAACAGCATAGAATGCATCTAGTCGCTCAATTAACTTTCCATAACTGTTGAGTTCATTTTGTTTAGCAGCAAGGAATTGAACATATTATTCTTTTGCATTATCTGCAATTCTGCAAGAAAGCTTTTTAATAACAGCTGTACCAACTCATTGAAATGTTTTTGGCATGCATTTGAACCAGTGGTCATTTGGGTTGGACTTAATGATGAAATAGAAGATTATAATTCATACTTGAGTGAACTTTGTTTGGAGTTTCAAAACAAGAGAACAGTAAAACCTATGAGTTTCCATATTAAATTGTAGTTTCTGTTTTTCACTAGCAGAAGATCGATTTAGACATCTTACTACAGCAACACCAACATCAATTTCCTCCTGATTTTGAGTTTTCTTTCTTGAAGATCAATTTTTGATAGTTTTTCTGGAGTTTGGTGATCCTGAAGAACAGAGGATGTCACAGATTTTGATTAAACCTTTTTGATTAAATGATCAAGTTCTTCAAATTAAAAAAGGAGCTAATGGTGCATCTGATAGAAACATGGGCAGAAATGGTTCCAGGAGTGAAGCCACAAATTTAAAGAAAGAAAGCCTGGCTTTAAACATCTGATCCTGACAAAATAACTTAGTTTGAAAAACTGAAGACTTATCTGAGTAAAATCATTGAGAAGTATGTAATCATCTATAAAATCATAATAGTACCTATGATCATAATAGTTCCATTATAAAAGTAGCTTAAAAATATTTTTCTAATTTTTTACTACATATATCATATCCTAATCAAATTGATAAATTATAAAATTAAGAAAATGAAAACAAAATTTTGTTTACTGAAACAGGAAAAATTCCTTGAGTTTTTCCTGTATCCCTGTTACAGTATTGTACAAGTATTTTAAGTAAAAATACTTAAAATTTGTTTGACCAAACATGAATTCTTGTTTTGTCCAACTAATTCCAAATTAGTCAGAATTTATGTTTGGTCACTAACAGATATAGAGAACTGAAGAAACAAACAGTTTGGTTATTGCATAGCTATAGGGTGGTCTTAACATGCTCAGTCTGGATAGACATTGGGCACTGTATATCAAAGTTTTAGTGGCAATGTCTACAGAAGATCATCCTGTAGATATTACAGATTTAGTTTATGAATGTACAGCAAACTCTCAAGTCCAAGACTATTGAACATGAAGCAAGTTTATTGAAGGTCTTAATAATAATTTCTATGGCCATGGGGTTATGTCAATGCCGACCTGATTATCTCAAACATTTTAAAAGTGTACTATATTGACAAAAAAGTGTATTTAAGGAGAAAAAATTATAATAATTAAAAGTGAAATATGTTTTTTTATTCACAGTATCATAATTTACATATTCAAATTATACAGTAAGAAAAAACACATGGAAAAGTAAGATATAATAAGCATGAATGATGCATATTACATAATATAACATTTAACCAATTGTGCCCAGGTGTACAGATTCAAAAAATTTCAGCTAGAAATGGCTATGTAAAATCTTGAAAAATTGCATAACTACTGTTTTTCTTAAAATTCAAATTATCGTTTGTTATTGACTGTTGCATAAAGTTCCTAATTCGTTGGTGTCTTGTATAAACAAATGAAAATAATAATCTGATTTTACAAGGCAATTGCATGCCTTGAAGTTTGCATAAATCATATAATGTAACATATTGTTTTGTTAAAATAGGTAACATTCTTTTTGTTATAATTATTCTGTGATACAGGTATATAAATTTTTAATATCAATAAATATATTATAGCTATATAAATTATATAGACTAGTTTCAGTTTACAATCAACATTTTCATTTGTATTATAAATTCAATATATTTATATAAAAGGGAATTCCCAAGCATGCCACATAAAACCTAAAACAAAATATACCTATGCCAAACACGCATAGCCAAAATTATTTCCAGATAGTTATATAGCATGCCAAGTCTTTATAAGTAACAAATATACTTCAATTATGCAGTTATACAACAGAAGTAAAATTGGCTGGCTCATTATAATATTAGCAATTATATGGGGAGTGAATTATATTGCATGAAAAGCTGGATTGCAGCTTTCTGCATTGAGTACCTATTATGTAATTAAAATATAACAGTATATACTAAATGATATCTTATTACAAACCAGATGTATGAAATTGTTGTCTGGATGGTCACAGTCAATGTATTATGCAACTGTAGATTGAGGCCAGGCATACACTAAATAGCAGGCATAAAGCAAGCTTCTAATTTATACCCTGTATTATTT
>JAYRBW010053702.1:0-11072 GCA_036023295.1 Invenusta paracnida
GGGTCTAGGGGGTGGGGGGTCAAAAAATCACGTTATGTAAATGGGCAAAACATCATCAGGGGGGAGGGGGGGTCAAAAATGTTAAATTTTGACATCATGTGATTGTTGAACGCCCCCATAGCTATATAATTCCACTTAACAATTAATGTTTTATTCAAGTGGAAACCTTATACGGGATCTATGTTTTTTCAACAACATTTTTAATTATTATATAGAAAGATTTTCTGAAAGCTAAATGTCATTTGTTATGACTATGAATGATTTAACTTTAATATGTAAGAGTGTTATATATACAAACGATGTCTACTTTATTTTGCAATCGCTTTTAATATTTAGATAATTCATAATCTCAACAAAAAATCGAGACTAGAGTTTGTGTCGTATATATTTTGCTACTGTAGCGCCGCGCAGTATTGAGTAGAGTAGTAGGGTTCCATTCCTCCATTCCTAATAAGTATAAGTTTACTACCACGACATTGAGATCCAATGATACAAGCGCCTGCATACGGCCGGAGGGGGAAGAGACGCCAGGCGGATAACTGACAACGGAACGCAGTGCAGTTTCGCCTTCTGGCACAACAAATTGGTTTATAGTATGTATTCTTCAACGGGACGAAAAGTATTATAAATTATGATATAGCATAGATAGTAGGACGGTATAGGCATGGCCTGGGCGGTTGACCCCAATGCATATTTCCCATTAATATTTATTACTCGTTGGGTTCGGTTGCTGCTCTGTGTCTGTCTGTATGCCTGTCTCCCACACAACTCAAGTTGTAAGTTTGATTCTGCTTTAGAGGCAACATTGATCTGAGTTGTTCCGAAGAATCTGAGGCTCTTATTAGACATCTCATTCCTTGCGTAGCCGACGAAGATACTCACGGGGTATGCATATTATATCTGCGGAACCGAAATTTCCTTTTTCTTCCGTTCTGCTATGGCTGCCCTCCTTTTTTTAGTTTCAAGCTAATCTCAGTTTAAATTATTTTCAAATTGAGTGTGTAAGAGGGGTCTGGCGAGTATCTCCCGGGGGACTTGTTACAATGTCAAAAATGACTTAGGTGCATGAGTCCCTTTGGATCGGTGAAATTGCGCCCATTTTATATCCACCTCCCTCATATTTTGCCCACGATTTGATTCTTTCTTGAGCGGTTGGGCTAGCTGCTTTTCCTTTCATATATCGTATCTACTTTGTTAGAAGGCCATATTGGATAGTAGATTTGTGCTTCTGTAATGTATTATTTATTGCATTTCTTAGCTTTGACCTTGTTTTGTTAAAAAAAGAAGTGTTTTTGGACTATTTTGGAAATTGTATGTTGATAGTAGGTTTAAAGAATGCTTAGTACAAAAATAAAAAATATATTTTTACTGCGTTTTCAATGTTTGCTATATTTATTTAAATTGTTCGTTTCTTGAAACTAAAATATAAATAAGCTTTGGGGCTAGCCTTATGATTTATTTATTGTGAAATGTTTTTAAATCTGTCTTTGTTGTTAATTTTTATTTGTATATTTTTATATCTTAACGGGAGTAAATGAGACGTTCCAGACATTGGGTTGAAGATCTAAATAGACAGCGTCCCACCTGGGAAAGGGAAAATTACGCTGTTTGATTGGGCAAATGCAATTTAGATGGAAGTGGGCATCTTGTACATCATATATTATACCCTGCCTTTCGCAACTTCGATAACGAGGATAAAACCTGGGGAATGATTCAATAAGGACATCAGCTGACCCCGTAGGTACTCTACAGTTTGCCTCTCATGAGGTTCTTTCTTGTGTTGTCGGTGTGTTAGGCGAATTTCGAGCGAGTTGTATGCTTGTCTCGTTTCTTCTATGTGCTTCCCTCAAGTTGTCAGTCTTGTTATTTTGGTAAATTGGATTTCAGTGCAGGTCAAGATTTACATCGTAATTCATAAAATTGTATAATATACTGCAGATATTTGATGTGATTTTTGAAACTTTTGCTTTCTAGACCGCTATTGTATAATAGTGAGGATTGACATTTAGTTTAATAAACATGTTTTGCCTCTCAGAACAGAGTAGCTATAATGCTTGTTTCTCTGCTTTTCTGGGGCGGTCATTTGCTCTTTTGGTTTACTCACATTGAGTCCATGTTTTCTATAATATCGGGAGGGCTGTAGGCATATTGGGCATGGTATTCATTGGTATGGAAAGGTTTTCATCCACCGGTCCGTTATATTGTACGCAATATGTAACAAATTAATGTGATTCCGTAGCATACTGTTAAAATTAATAAAATATAAGGAGTCCAAATGCTACTCAAATTTTGAAAAATAATAATAATTAATACAAAATAAGCCTTATATTTCGTTGTAAAACAAGCTATTCATAAGCCCGATTCAGAGCTAAAGGTGACCACTCCGTGCGTATATTATGTTTATTGATTTGTACTCACCATCGGCTCTGAAAGCATCTTTATTGTAGAGGTAATTTTTTCACTTTAAATTTGTCTCGCCTATGGATAGGAATTGTTTTACAACGAAATAGAAGGCTTATTTTGTATTAATTATTATTTTTCAAAATTTGAGTAGCATTTGGACTCCTATATCTTATTCAGTGTACACTATATTATATAACTTATAGAAATTCCCTCCATCCTGTAACTATGTATTGTATAGTTCGTGCATACTCTTATACTCCTTCGTCACATATTAAATAAGTTATTTATAAATATTATGTACAGTTATATTAATGTGTATTTCTTCAAATGATTAACTGTTATTTAAGGAAAATATGTGTAAAGAAGCCAAATGGCGAAACGTCGCAAATATACATCATTTTCATTAGATGAGGTTTCTTTTTCCTCAAATTTTATTCGAAGTTCATGTACATATATTGTAAATAATTAATAGATCAAAAGCATGTTTGATATCGGTGATTTATTAACCAAATATGGTACAAATATATCGTTCGTAATATGACTAAATGCCTCGCAAATGGACTCGGGTAATAGCATGACACTGACGATATCGGCGTAGTTTTAGGAATGTGACCACCTCCCCACCCCTCTCTCTCTCTCTTTCTCTCAGTGACGGTGGAAGATTACGGAGTACTCACGGACATGAATCGTGTCGCCACCAAGAAGTACGCCGATATGCGTCAAGTTGCCGGGGAGGTGGCTGGGAGTCTAACTGACCTCAACGATCGATGTGAGTGTCTTTATTCATGACTTCCCCTTTACTTTTCTTTGCTCCACTAGCGTCTCACAATACTCATGTAAATAGTCCACCCACTTGTTTAGTATCTATTCATGTGTAGTTAGTTGCCATGTTTTCATTTTACGAAATGCAGAATAGTGCGATTGACATTTAAACGTATTATTTGACCATTTCTAAATATAACGTTTAAAATAATTTTTAAATTGTTATAATTACCCAATTTTTTCTTTTAAGCTTTCATCCAGTTTTTAGAATATTTCATAGAGAATTTAATAAATGCCTAACATTAAATTTATTTTGGTATGTTTGAAATTCTTACTATTTAGACCTGATATTAATGTTAGACCGTTATTATAATTTCGTAAGAGTTGGCTTATCATACAGCTATTTTACAGCTAAACTATACAGACTTTAGTTTTTACGATCATAATATGAGTACAATAAATAATATATTATTATGCATAATGCATTATCCAAGCGAGACAGGCAAATTATTTAATCGATTTGTATTGACATTTTTCCTGTTTTATTCCTGGAAGGCATTCCTTGTTGCGCGCGCGCGGGCTTGCGGGATAATTTAATAAATTACAAGGAGTATCATTGCCAGCGAGGGAGCGAGCTCTCTCCAGTCACAGCGCAGCGCCGCAGAATAGGACAGAAAAGAGACACATTTTCTGGAAATATAGGGGGAGGTGAATCAAAACGACCGCGAAATCGATATTGATATGATGTTGTGCAAAACTGGAATATAAATGTGTTGAGTTGAGTCTGCCTGTGATCGCACACTCCTTGAGCCGATAATATAATAATCCCAAGCGTTTTATTGCCTTCCCTTTAGTTGTGCGTCATCCATGGGTTTGCGAGCAATTTGTTAATCCCCTGTTTATGTGTATTGTGTGCGTGTATGTGTGTGTCACTTAGTCAGGGAACCCAGCCCTTGTCTCTTCTCTTGCTTGTCTCTTCTATCAAGCAATGCTCTATAGTCTATAGTATAGTAGGTATCATTATTCCTTCTATCCGCCCGCTCAGTCGTTCCATGGATAATGAAATGAATTATCCCTTCCCCAATGTTCCCTATACTTGGCCTGGGAAGTTTGATCGAGAAAGTCGTAAAACGGATGGTGTAGGAAAGGGGGGGTGGATGGATATGATCACACTTTACTTTTTCTTTATCTTAACTAAATCGACAGCATGACTGTAAACGAAGGGGCTAACATTACCCGGAACCGATATTGTTTATTTATTGATCTGTGTGAGCCGCTGGACCATTTATTGTGGCTAGCGAGCCCAGATTCATGATGAGGCGCATTACTTCTCGTCTAGAAATCCGATCGGATCAGGTAGATTGATAGAGTGTGTATAAATACTTAGGTGCACGAGAAGTAGACGAAGTTACTGTTAACTTGTATATCTGTATATATGGCTGTCACTGATTTCATATGTATATGCATATATTGGAGGCGGAACGCTTATATTTTGGAAAGGGGACAGTAGTATAAATCTAGCCGCCTCAAATTAATCACTCCAGGAATATTGTCTTGGCATACCTCAGCCCTGCCTGTTTGTCGTTGCCTCTCAGTATCCATTCGATTCGGGAGTTTGTATGTCTTTTCCGCTCCAACTGTACCCACCTATAGGTAGATAGAGTTACTGCTGCTGTGATTGTGAGGTTTGTGTGCACTGGAGGTCAGGTTGGTTGTGATATTGATACTTACTTGTGTTCAGTATCGCCATTGCTCTCTGCCATTCACTTCTCTACTAGGATGCTTATTATTCTTATTTTATTTTTGTTTGACCATTTATGATGTTTTATCTTTTTTGCAGTGATACACTGAACAATATGACCATTTTAATTATAATGAAAGTTTCGTTACATTTTGTGTAGACATTTTTTAGTGAAATTTATATTTTATTAATTATGTTAATGTTTCAAATATAATATAGGCTTTCTTTTTTTAACAATCGTTTTAATTTGTGTTCTGTTTAGTGTGAGTTATAAGTAGTTATTTTTGGTGTATATATAATTATATTTAGTCATAAATGTTATCATAAATTATCATCTTTGCAATCCTGCCTTTTGTAAGGCAAATTTTATGAATATAGTTTTTAGGAATGGGCATTCATAAAAAAGGTAAGATAGACTTCATTGCGTGAGTATGGGAACCATTATGTTATTGACTATTTCATCGGTAATATGTATATTTAAGAATCTCATTTTATATTTTGAAAACTAGTTTTATGATAACCTAATTATTATACAAGCTATGTGTGTAATTCGATGAAGATGGTAAACTGTAATAATATATTGACTCTTTTGTCCAATCAGATCGCGCGCTGCAGCCCTATCTTGATCAGATTGACCAATTGGAATCAAGTGTTGCACATTTGGAGCAGGCAGCCTATCGACTTGATGCTTACTCAAAGAAGTTGGGTGAGACCAGTGCTATATATTATGTAATATTATTTTCGATAATAAGGATACGAAACTAGTATTGTTTTAATTTTAAATGCTTATTCACATAGTTTGTTTTTATGTGACTAAACATTATGTTATTTAATATGATACATTTTATGGCAAAAAATAGATGAAGTTAAAGAGTATTTAAATTCTTATTAATATTTCCACTAAAATGTTATTATTTATTTAATCTAATTACTTCATTAACCTTTCGAGTTTATATACTCGTATTTAGTCTGAATGCATTACTTAAAAGACAAAATAGAGGGTATTATTTATATGAATATATTGTATCCAATAATTTGTCAGCACAACAGCCTCCAATATTTTCCTTTTCGATAAATATTTTATATCCGGTATAATCTTCAACTCGACTGCTATGTTTGACATTTTCCTACTTACATGCGTATATGTGTGCCATGTCTGCTTAGGTATTTCTAACAAGCGAGTGTTATAAATAAACACTGGAAGAAGGAGGCTGACTGTGTGATTGTTATTATGATTTTATAAGTATGAAATATTTACTCCCTTCGAGTTGAATTAATCACTTATTAATCGTCTTATTCCGCTCGGGCAGCATACTCTGCTCCCGCTTGTACTTGTGCTATATAATCCGAGCTGCTCAAGTCAATTTGATCCCCACCTTGGCTCCCCCCCCCCTATAGCTGTTTCACATGTTCCCCCTTGGTTAAGCTGCTTTGTGTTTACTACTATTTGCAACCTGCTTCAAATTGAAATCAAATTCAACCAACTCATAATATGTTTCGATATAGTGTAGGTACAATGAACTAAATGACTCTCCTTGAACTTCCCCACACTGATTATCGATTTATTGCCAGTAGCTAGATTATTATACTCAGTCATTAATAACGATGGGGTTATAAATATAAATTATTATTAGTTTTTGTAAGCTGTGCAACTTATTTATTTACTATTCTGACTTAATTACTGTTTACGTACATAATATGGATTATGTGTATCGCTAAATTATTTACTAAAACTTGGATAATAGAGAAAAATATAAAGATATAGCTATATATGTATATGCGTTTGTTTATACAATGCTGTGTTACAGTTAAACTGTAAATCAAGTTGCAACCATCGTTATTATGGCATTGATAATTATCGTGTATTGAGTATGTACTGGGCAACTCTCTGCATTTAGGAAAGGATAAGTTTGGTGTTTGATTGCTGGTTGACTTGGTCATGAAGTAATTCTCTGGGTGCAATGAAGAATTGTAGCCCTGTGAGTTTTGTTTTAATAATTCGTATGCAAGTAGTGACATTTTCATTGACAGCATAATATAATAAAGGCAATATATGTTTGAAATACAGATGACAAATGTTGTCTTGGAAACAATAACATATTGCTCGATAATAGCTAGCCGAAAAATAAAAAAACGTAAGAGTAGAATTCTTATCTTTAATTTAAACATTTTTTCTCAGAAGAGCCTGTAATCCACTTATTTTCTTACTCCAGAAACCCGCTTCAAACAGCTGGAAAAGAGATGATGATGACCCGACTCCGCGTCTCATTGACAACTCGGATGATTACGACATTCCATTCTGATTGGTGCATAATACTCGTACTTGTCTCTGCATGAGCCCACCGTACTGTGATTCTACATTTTGTGACGTCATACACACCTATTGTATCGTTATCCAATCAACTGGTGGCGTTACTGCATAGGAACTGAATGTGCCAAATCTGAACTTTTATT
The DNA here is from genome assembly GCA_036023295.1 of Invenusta paracnida. Taxonomy (NCBI): domain Eukaryota; kingdom Metazoa; phylum Platyhelminthes; order Proseriata; family Coelogynoporidae; genus Invenusta; species Invenusta paracnida. The sequence continues at coordinate 7,361 of JAYRBW010053702.1, forward strand.
TTGTAGTATATTTACAACACAGTGCAGAATATCTTGCATTGTGTAATTCTATATTCAATTGTTTTAATAATTAATTGCAGTAATTATGAATGTATTTTGTATGTATTTAAATATAAATGATGCTGAAGAGTATTATTTATTTCAAAATTATAATTCTGAATTAAATTAGAATTATTAATATTCTTGACTGCCAATTTTACAAACTAGAATTTTCTACCTATAATAATTAAATTATTTGTTAGTCTGTCGAAGTGTTCACGCCAATCATTTATTAATTTAATATTTCATTGTAATTTTTATTTTTTACCTATGAAACTAGATTTCAACCTATTGAATTGTATTTCGTTATGTTGAATATATTGTATTAGTTTTAATCTTATTAATTGGCTTTGTCAATCATTAGAGCCTTTATCGAACTTTATGAGCTGCAGTTTTAATTTTGTAAATTTACTCGATGTCAGTCTCTGATCTTGTTCTAAATATTTCATCAATCGTGTCTATTTAGTATTATTATTGTACTTTCATTGTGTTATTACATAATATACAGTTACTGTGTATACATATTGTTTTACTCGTGTCTTAGTTTTTTAAACGTAGTAAAACACAGAAAAATCTGAGGACTATTAAATAAATATGTATTCCTAGTTAAGTTTTGGCATTTAATTATAAATATTGTACTTACTAAATTTTAGATAACATATTTTATTAATTCCATATATTTTTTATTAACTATATTTTCATTTGGGAATTTATTTAAATATAATATTCAAAGTATCTTTTTACTAAGTTAATATCATTTTCTACTAAAGTGAGATATTTTTAATTAAGTTTTTAATAAGAAAGCTTTTAATTGAATTTTTGACTCTGCAGGAGTAAAATATTTAAAGGCGTGTGGACAGAAATTTTTTTCTAGTAATTTGCTCTTCTTTAATGAAGATTTATTTATTTTACGATAAGTTAAATTTGTAATATTGCTTTGATTACGTTGTGAAGTGACAAACCTAAATTAATAAAATTGTACTTCTAATATGAACTTTGAAAAATGTTTGATAGAATTTTAAGGTTTGTATTTATTACCTATCCTTGGTATAATGAATCAGAAATCTGTTTCTATTCTGTGGTCATTATACGAATTGTAATATTAGACTTCGTGATGCGAAATCCTTTTTGGAGTGAATATTTTATCATTTGTACACGCTATGCCTGAGTTTTCATATCGAAGTTTATAATTATGTGGAATATATCCCATTTTAAGTAAGCTGCTGTTATAATCAAATTTGTTTTATTGCAGTGATAATGGATCCTTCTACCCCACTACTAACACTATTAAAATAATACTCTTTAGTTCTTATAAATGGATACAGAACTAAATAACGCGCTGACAGACCAGGCTGAAAAACATTTTCGGAATTTAATGACTACAAAGAAGCTGATGAAATGTTCGCCTTGAAATGGATTCGGGAGTTTGATATTCTATCCGAGTTAAATTAGTTTTCCTTCTTGGGTTTTATCTAATTTGGTTCTAGGCATTCGTTTGTCGCAGATTCGGGTATATAAAAGTTGTAAATTTAATCAGCTAAATGGGTGGCAGTATGTGATATCATGGGAAACGCTTTTGAGCATATCTTCACTGTAGGAAAAATTTATTTCTGTGTTTTTCTAAGCGTAAAATGTTGGAATTTCGCTATAACGAATAATTTAATTTATTAAATCGGTAAAAGTTATAGCACGTTTAAATAATATTTGTAGATATATTAGATACTTTTCTAAGTCTTGAGCGTTAGTAATGTTAAAATTTATGGCCTTTTTGGAACTTAGATTAATTTTAGGTGTTGCAAAGAAATTGAGGTATCTATTTAAGAGTTATTAGATTTCTTGAGTACTTTCGATATTTATGAACGGCTTCATCAGCAGAATTATATAAAAGGAAATAAAATATGACACTATCAAGAAAAAATGACTAAATTCAGTAAATTGATTATGTAATAAAAAACAATTGATTGATAACAATTTACAGAAAACATGCAAGAAGTAAGTGAAAAATTAAAAAAGAAAATAAGCAAAAATGTAGACAGTTGAAATAAGAAGCTCAGTCAACGTATTTATTCGAGATTGATGCCTAGTGTATAAAAGTTGGAAAATATAGATAATTTACCGTGAAGCACAGATTGATTTTAAAGAATTTAGGTGGATAAATATCTAGAATTGAAAAAAGGGAAGAAATATAACCAAAGGAAGACTTGAACACAAATTAAAATCTAAAAAAATGTGTCTTAGTTCTGTAGATAGCAATATTAAATGATGTAGGAAACAAAATTTAATTCCTGAAAAACAAAATGCATACAAAGAGATTGGACAAAAATGTGAATAAATTGAGAAATGATCTTTCATTTAGAATTTATAGAATATGAAGACAAATTTGTTCTTGAAGGTCTGGTGAAAATGATAGTAACTGACCCATAAGTGGAGTATTGATTGCGATATAAAGAAATCATTCGGATCAAACATAAATGAAAAACTGAATGATTCAGAATGAAAATGAAACGAAATAGGTGAATAATTTCACTTATATAGGAATCAAAAATCCAAGAATAAGAAAAGGGTGAATAAAAATGAAGACTAAATTGGCACGAATATTCGGAAGATCTTAAAAAACGGAACTTGAAGCTTTGTTAATGAAATGTTTTAAATAAAAATATTAACTAAAGATGTTAAAATTATCTCTGTTATTGGATTTTAAAGCAAATTTAAGAAGTCTGGATTTAATATTATGCAGAAAACGTATTTATACCTTATAAGGTGGGTGTGAGTTGGAAAAGAAGAAGGCTGTGCAGATGCGCGGTTTATATTTATGGGTTTAATTAATACATTGAAACCTATAACACCAAACGATTTAAAAAAGTAACCTCTAAAAACTGTTGCTTTTAAAAATTATAAAGAATTTTTTGTAAATAGGGAGGTAACTTTTCAAGAAAATTTATAAAACCATAATACATAGTCAAGTTTGTGTTTTGTCAAACTTTGTACACATGTTTTAAAGATTGATAAAACTGAAGTAAATTGTTGGATACAGACATACATATATGTATATATAACAACACTATTTTTGAAGTTAAATTAAAACAGTAAAAGATTTACATTTTTAAATTAATTTACATAATTAAATGATTAAATTTTATAAAAATACTAACTTTAATATCTCACAATTTAAAGTAATTCTTTGAAACTATAAAACAATACACATTTGAACATAAATATACAAATATCTTTATATAAAATCATATGGAACTCATCTAAGATATTGTATTATCTTCACTTTGACAAAAGTATCGTTTACTACCTTAACAAATACAAACAGTTTTACCTACATAAATAAGTTACCACAACAAGATACCCCTCCCCCCACAAAAAAAAACTATCATCCTTCTTACTTTATCATACCTACATATACTAATCTATATACATAGATTATAAATACCAATCAGTATAGTTCATATATGCCTAAATTACCAACAACTATATTGTCTTCCTTAAAATGATATTACAGTAGAATTCGCCTATAGCGACACTCCAAGGGACATAGCCAAAAGCGACGTTATAGACGAATTTGACTATTTCTCCATTACATAATATACGTTTTTTTAACATTATGCTATATTTAATATTATTTGCCATTTGTATGTATGATTGTTAAAGAAGAAAGTTATAAAGG
>JAYRBW010053713.1:0-11072 GCA_036023295.1 Invenusta paracnida
CATTTTGTTCCTCTAAGTGTTTTCTACACAATACAAGTAAAATTAGATGGATAAGTCATACCATTTATTTTCTATAAAGATTTGAATATAAGTTCTCAAGCTAATATATGCCTAAAATAGGCTTTAGTACTAATATTCAAATGGTTATAGAAAATAAATAGTATGACTTATCCATCTAATTTTACTTGTATTGTGTAGAAAACACTTAGAGGAACACAATGATACGCATAAATCTTTTCAAACATATTTATAGTAGTTTTATTTTCTCTAAAATGTCCGTTTTCACGAAAATTGGGGCAATTTCATAGAAATGTCTCCCATTCTTTAACATAGGAAACTAGTAAAATGACTGCATCTCATTACAGCTACTTTGCACAGAAGGTTATCAGGCATTTATAAAATCCTTAGTATAAGACCTTTAAGATGATGCATAATAACATTGGTTGCTCAAACTGGTACCAAAATACTCTTTGGCAGAAGGACTAATACTGAATTTAGATATAATATATTAAATATAAATTATACATTTGAAGTAACTATAATATTATATCTAAATTCAATACTTACGATAAAAACTGAAATAAGTCTGCTATTGTATTAGGATAAAAATAGACGGGGGCAACACAGAATAAAAATAGTTACAATATTAAAATACAAGCCAGAATACTCTTTGTGCCCAAATTTAGCCGATGACATCAATTTACGTATTATGTATAGATTGGGAATGAAAACGAAATGGGTGATTTATAACTCTTAGGACACTTAGCAAAGGCAAATAAGAGCTTGCACCATAAAACGGTAGGGAACTAGTACGAGAAAATCTAGAAATTAGAAAATGAATGAACAGAACATAGTTTAAAAAAATCGATTAGTTTATTAATTAATCAGACATTTGTGCTGAATAGATTTCCTTAAAAAATATTCCTACGACGTATGTATACGCTTCAAGTTGATAATAAAAGTACAATTGTAAACATTAACTATTTAAAAAATATAATCTAATAATCAATATTTTTGCATTATTTTATGCAGTGTTGTATATTTTTGGCATTTTTTAATACCAATTGTACTGACATTTAAGTAAATTTAATCCAAAAGTTATCGTACAAATATAATTGGCTACATATTACAATCAATAAAAAAAAACCTAATCCATGTTTTCTTTGTTAATTGTTAAGACAGTCTGAGATTCGCAAACAAATACAGTTTGGAGAACAGCACAAATAATAAGAATTTACGAGAATTACAATACAAGCGCGGTATAAATTAGGAATAAGCTATGGCACATAGTAATCCCTTCGCTGGTTTGTCATAGGTTCTTTAATATCCCATGAAATACAGGATTTTGTACTCAGAAATACGTTTAATTTCTAAAATTAAATAATAAATAAATATCATAGCACAAAAAGAGTATTCTGGAGACTACGCGGCTGATATGAAATAATTGGTTGTTAATTATTATTATGCATAGCAAGAGTTTATTAAATTAAACTCATAAAGTATAGGGTGGTAGTAAAAGTACTTCTAAAAAAAAGTATATGTGTATAAATACGCCGTAACAAAAAAAAAATACTTCTGTATATACTAACCGTCTTCACCATGGTAACATATGAATATACAAAGGAAGAAGAGGTGTATAGATAAACAATAGTAGTAAGGTCATAATATGGTCATTAATACTCCAACTCGAACCCCCTCGAGATAGAAGTTGATCCCCGATGGCATTTCCTATACGGCCTAATGTGAAGTTTAACAATAAGTTATCATTCAATTTGATAAGTAAGAAAGCGTAAAAAGTAAGCAGTTAAATACAAAAGTGAACACCGTACTCAATTATAATACTGTAATCAATAAATATGTTCTTTAAAATCTTTAGAAAAACTCAGAGAACACAATAAACGTACCGTATGTACTTGTGTATAAGACGATTCCTCTATAATTCAGAGGCTCGAAACCTGCACCAAAAACTCGTCTTATACACGAGTATATACGGTACTATATAGAACTATGAACAACAACGATAACGAAATATAACTTGTTTTTAATTCATCAAAAAGGATAATTATTAATAATTACGTCACACATTCAGCGAAGGTGCAGTTGTAAACTGTAAATAATTGAATATTAAATCAAGGCGATAATGCATGAATATTAAAAACATATACCGACTCAACGCTCTAAATTGATTGGCAAAATTTAAAAATAGATTAGAATGTTTAATACCTGCATTTTTCCGGATAACTACAACATTACATCAAATAATTCCCAATTTTAAAGGCAAAAACCAGCAGCGAATATCCTTAATAAATTTAAGTCAATAGCCCTGTTTCCATTGGTGGTAACAGAATTGTCGGGATTATAAAGGTCTGGTCCAAAATCAATATTTATTCCGAGAATATCAAATACACATTATAATCGATAAGTGACAATTAAAGGCAGAAAGCAAAAAAAAGTGGCACAGCCCAATTCGTTAACGGCAAATGGTAGGTAAAGTTTAAAATAAATATATAATAATCATTAAAAAAATACAAGGAAGAAATTTTCCTTTTCAATAATTAAACCAGCCTTAAAACGAAATATTGACTTTCTACAAAAAACAATGGCTATATATTTTTGTCTTTAATTAGGTCGTTTATTTATTAATTGTGGAAATATTCTGGAATTCAAAGTCCCCTGAAAAACAGTGAAATACTTTATATCTGGAAAATATATACCCCCGACTAACACGAATACAAAATAAAAGAATCACTACTAAAAATCAATAAATAAAAAGGGATTCGGCTGTCTCGAAGTTGGATAAACCAATAGAAAACGACTTTCACAAATCTAAAAGTAACATTAAAAAGCAAGTTACGCGAGATTGCCTCATGCGAGCCACGGTTTTGCATAATTCAATATCAAGCATAAATGAAGAACACGGTTTCCTCGAGTGAGTAAGGGCTACCTTTGAGAAGGGCTCAATCATGGACCTCTCCTCTCCCTCTTCCAACTGATAGCCCTCGGGTCCCAGATCCGGAGCAGTGGGCGAGAGTGGAACCTCGATGGCCTGGCGTCCCTCCTCCGTTAACTCCTCGATCTCCTGGCGGGTCTTCTTCTTCTTCCCGATCGTTCCAATCTTCTCCATGAAGGACTCTTCCTTGCGCACTGGTTTGCCGCCGGTAGGTGTCGCCATGACGCTAACAGCACAAACAAACAAATTGGTTTCCACAAAGTTCACACATAGACTTCTGGCCGGCAAAATTTAAATATATGAAAACACACAACACACATTTTAAAATAACACATGCCTGGTGTGTTAATGCAATCTGCAACAAAAAGACTGGAATTAGTTCCATTAACTATGTCATCTGTTCCACGAAAATCAATAAATTAGTAAGTAAACCGTAATTTAACACTACTAATCGATAATAATCATAATAAAACAATTTAAACATACCATATTATTTTTCATTAGACAATAAACTTCTAACTAATGTACTCAATAATCTTTAAAAAACTGATCCGTAATTAATGGCACATTTTGATTATTAATTCTTATTGAACGAAAATACTTTTATTCTATTTTAGTGTACAAACTCAGACGTTGATATGTGTAGCAATCTATGCAAGCACGACAACCATCTTCTTAGTGCACGACTATGAGGACCTTACTGAATATAACACAGCAAAGGAAAAAACGTATACTAACGAGTTAATCATCCGCCTAATTACGTAGACATGATCCTTTCACAAAGGTACATTTAAAATTAAACAAAATACTTAAAATGTTATCGCTAGTAGGACAAAAGGAGAAAGAAAAAAGGAAGACATTCAATGTACAAAAACGCTTTATTATGCCGCATATACTATACACACACGCACATACAGTAAACTATGTATAAACAAACAATGGATGCGTCTTGCCCAATCAGCAAAGAGGCCCTGTGATTGGCCCAAGAGATGAGCAAATGAGAGTGCAAAAGTAAGTGAGGAGGCATTGTGCCTTTCTGATTGGCTCAACCAGTTTCGGACGACTTTTTGGCTTCGGTATTGGTTGGTGGTTCACTGAGCACTCGATCGATAATCCCGAAATCGAGGGCCTCATTTGGAGTCATAAATCGATCGCGTTCCATAGATTTTTCAATCAACTGTCAGGCGAGGAATGAAATGATTGGGTCTTATTATATGAACGCTTTTGTGAACAATACACCACAAATTAATAAGTCTACATAAATATAGTCAGACATATTAACGTAATGGTATATAATATGTATCAATAACATTTAAATCTATTAACCTATAAAAAGGAGCAGTTAGAGCAAATGTCAAAGAGGTTTCTATGGCATACAATTTAAGGTTTCTGTAACAATATCCTTAATAATGCTTTATTGAAATCATATTTTACCAAAAATGTACAATAAATATATAAATTCAAAATATTATCGAATTGTTGTTGCATAATAAGTAATATGAGTCTATATTTTACGATACTACTTTTATGTAATACACGATTGAAACAGCAAATTGTAGTATTGGAACTAAATAAATAGAAAAAAAATCTTTTAGCGAAAACTACATGTATTAAAAAAAATGCGTGTTAAAGGTTTCCATCCCAGAATAATAAATTTAGTTGAAAACAAAACTTACAAGGCATCTTAAGTAAGCGTGTAAGATGTCAGCCATATATTGTACGAACTCCTATTTGTGCTATAGACGGAAGTCATATAGAGCGCTAAAACATAGTGATTATCGATTGAAAAGTACTAGGATTTTGGTATTCTAATAATCCTCTTATAAAGAGCATGAGATGAGTTGTTTCTTGTGAAAAGAGAGGTGAACAAAGCGTTTGTTTCTCACATCAACATCCTGGCCAGTGTGTCGAGAGTAGATCTGATTGAGGACCCGTTTCATCTTCAGAATCTCTTCCGCGTGGATTTGGATATCGCTCGCCTGGCCTGAAAATACCATCAAATGAGATCTACAGGCTTGAAATGTACACAATTTGCGAGTGAATCGTTCTCTCAAAAGGGTCCCTAAGAATAATACCGAAGACTACCTTGCTTGTGCTAAATAAGCGCCTATATATCTATCCTAAATAATAGTATACTATAGCTAAGCCAATGAACACAATCATTTCTATTTCCCGAACTCCCAGTTTTATAGTTGCCCTGTAAATTTGTTGTAGTTTTAGAAGAGTAGACTGACCAGAGGCTTGTCCCGAGGGCTGGTGGACCATGATCCTGGAGTGTGGAAGCGCGTGCCGCATGCCCGGACTGCCGGCAGCCAGGAGGAGGGACCCCATACTAGCCGCCTGACCGACACACCAGGTGGCTATCGGAGGACGAATGTACTGCATTGTGTCATAGATGGCCAGGCCAGCGGTCACAGAGCCACCTTCAAGAGAAAGAGAGACATCGATTTGTGAAGTTATGCCGAATTGTCGCAATTTAATTTCCCATAAATCCCCAAATTTCATCACATGATCTAAAACATATTGTACACACCTGGACTATTAATATAAATATGAATCGGGGCCTTCTGATTCTCCGATTGGAGAAAAAGCAGTTGGGCTACAATTAAACTTGCCGAGTGGTCCATTACAGGACCCATGAGGCAGATGATGCGGTCCTTCAGTAGTCGGGAAAAGATATCGAAGGCGCGCTCGCCAACTCCCGTCTTGTCGATAACAATCGGAACAAGATTACGAGTCTCCCTCGAGAGGTGCAGATTGCGCGACCACAATGAGCCATTGGGTCCACCCAAACATCGAATAAGTTGCGAAGATCCTCGGATGAAGCCTAGTGCCATCGTGACTGAGACAAATAAAAGTAATGTTTTTTATTCAGTAAAATAGATAGTCAAATAACAAAATAGTGAAATAAATCAGTCGTTTATATCATTTTTAATAGAATAAAATTTACAGGTTTATTTCTAAATTGAGTTGTATTCTAAGTTGAATTTTTCAGTAAATTGTAAAACAAAATATCACAATAAGCAGCATTGAACAAAAACGTTTGAATTTTTTCTAATGCATCCCATTAATACAGCATAGTAGCAATATTAGGAGATACAAATATTACTCATATAAAATAATAAATGTACAGTTAACACAAAAGAGCTAGCTACGTATATATTAGTTATATAGCTTTCAGAATATATTTTTCAACATATTCCCAATATGAATTCCACAATTATGGAAGACAATTTGAAACTTTATATTTATCTTACATTCAAGGTGTTATTTTTCAATGGTTTTATGTATGTGTGACAAACCATTTATAGAGAAGTTTTTTATGGATCATTATCAAGATAAGACGTTTCTCATTTTAAAATGATCTAAGTACAAATACACTATCTTGGGCCTTTATGCAACTATGGAAGTGAGCAACCTTTCTCCTTAAATCTGAATGTAGGAATCTATTTGTTTGGGTGGTGTCTTAAGTCCCTACTTCTTCAATGTACCATTAATTCTGCTAACTATTTCCTGGATGACATCTTCAAATTGTGGATAGGCAGAAGATGAATCCCCAGACCTCACTTCTATAACCAAGGAAGAAGCAGTGCCAACTGTCTATTGTTGCCAGACAAAGTATCACTCAATACAAAAACCAACCACAATTTGTATTGAAACTGATGGACAATACTTACAACATAAATTACAGGTTACTTGTTATCATGTTTTTGTCTTATTATTCATAATTTTGCACAAATTAAATGAAATCAATTTCTTTAGGATTACATGCAACCTTGTAGGCATAATACTGAATAAATAAGTGATTATTAAAATAAAATGCCATTTTAATACATTAATATATATAGTCCACTCAGCTTGCAGTAAATATTAAGTTTGAGAATGATCTTATCTTCTGTCAAATAACATCATAAAAATGATAACTGTTCCTATGAAGCTTCAGTTTTGAAAATAAACAAAAATAAAATATAGCCAGAACATATAAATTAAATTTAAGATTAAGAAAAGCATTTGGAGGTATTCTCACAGTCACATATAAATTAAAAATGAAAAGAGACAGGGTCAGGAGTGGTTGTGTGAAAATAAATAGAGAGGGAAATTGAATGTACAGTAGAATTTGTATATATTGACACTTCAATGGCTATATAAAACATGTCAATATAAACTAATTCAAATTTTGCAGCACACAAATTAACTTTTAACACACTACATTGATGGACCATTTATTTGATGCCACAATGAAATAATAAAAACTGATAAAGTTCACTGATATTTTTTTAATGAATAAAGTGATGTACTCACTGGGGTACTGAAATCTTATTACATGTTAGATCTACAATAGCTGTGTATATCAAAGATTTGTTTGTCATTTGTTGTGTATGCTCCTAAAATGGTATGGGTAAAACTGTGCAAGCTAACAAGGGAATACAAATCCATACAATAACTACCAACATACCAACATGACTGCATTATTCCATTATGGTGAAAGTGTGCATGCACCCTATTGTATTGCAGTTGAATAGATTGTATCATTCTAGCTGTGTAAATTCTGTCATACAGAGAAGCTATGTTCAATTGTTGAATTTATTGCATCCTTTTATCAGTGATAATATGTGGAGCTATTAGGTTAAATACCTTATATATGATTTTTTTGAAAATGTTTTTATACTGATAAATAAAAATATAAATGAAGGGTGGAGGTACCTAAGCTAAAAATAAATGTATCATGTGCTCATGTCCAGCTATGGTCTTGGCAATTGGCCACATTTATATATTAATATACTAATTTACACTATGGCAGGCAATGTCATAGAATAGGTACATGTTGATGCAGTTGTTTTAATTTAATCTCAATCCCCAGGTATGCCATTTATTATTTAATGATTAAGAAATTTAAATTACAATGCATGCTATATATATTGTTAATTGGTTTCAAGTTCTCATGTCATGAGTATAATAATCACATCTATTCAAATCGTCATAATTAATTAGTAATTATGTCATATACATAAACACTGTCAGCCTTAATCTGACAAAAGATCCATCAAAGTTGCTTTAAAATACAAAGCTTGGTCTTTGTACTACTATTTCTGAAGTTATTGCAACACAGGACTTTCTCCAAAGTTAGCTACCTGACAGCAATGACAACATTTACAGGGAAGTTTTTCCAAAGATTTAAGTTCTATTTTAGTAATTAAGGTTAAATTATAGTGCATTGAAATACCAAAACCCAGAATAGCTGTTTGACAAAAGCATGGCAACATAATCAGAGCATAATTACAGACTGGCTTTATGGTATCCTTTGCTGTTTATAATGCTGGAGCAGCTGCAAACTTAGTTCAACTAATATGCATGAATATATAATATGAAAATTTATAATGATTTTTTATTTGTACAATATTACTTAGCAATGCTGATCTGTAGTTGTATCATGCCATATCAATGCCAATGGCTATAACTAAGATAACATGTTTTTGAAAAGTAGAATGACTAATGATTGCAATGTCACTTCATAAATCATGTCTTATTCCCAACATATGCACCTGCCCATCTCTAAATCTATGATTGAAAATAATTTTTAATTGGTATATATTAAAGAAATGGTTAGTTTGAGTTTTAAAATTAAACTTTTGGTGCTACTAATGAATGGCACCCCCCCCCCTCCCATATTTGTTTTAATGGAAATGGAATGTATAAATAGATTTTATAATTAATTAATATTAAATTTAAACATTTTAGATTGAAATTTGTGGTAGTAATTAATTTTAAGCAATAAATTCATCTTTCAAATTAACATATAACATATACATACATTGTTAAAGTGTTAAAAAGCAATTTCAAAAAGCTGCCTTTAATAAATCACAAATACTTCAAATGCCGATTTTAGTCATGTTTCATTAGATGTGGCAATAAAAATCATGTTGTGCTATACTGTTGATAGCTGGTATTTATATTATGACAATAGGGCACAGACATTTAAATGACCAAATAGTCAATATTATTAAATCACACTCCTATAAATAATATAACCAGCAAAATAATATTTAGAAGCTAAGGTTGTGATTATTATGATAATAGGACACTCTAGTCCTTTAATGACCAAATAGTAAATATTATGAATAGCATACTCATTTAAAATACAATTATTTATGACATATTATGGAATCATATACCCATTAATACAATGAATTAGGACATAAATATATTATAATTATAGGTTCCACAATAATTAATAACAATTATTCCTACATCAATACATTTTAAAGGTGGCTTTTGAAATTGCTTTGTAATGCTCTTTTGGTATATATATATATTATGTTAATTTTAAATGTGAATGTGAATTTATTGCTTAAAAATATGATTACTACCACAAATTTCTATCTAAAAATGTTGACATATAACATAAATTAACTATATCTATTTATATATTCCATTCCTATTTAAAAAAACGAGGTGTGTGTAATTCAACAGACATAGTATAGTATGACATAATGTATTTCCTGATTAATATAATCTTTCAATTTTAATTAAATTATTAATTAATAATTGTACTGATTTGCTTTAAAATATATCTTTCCGTTTTTATGAGATTTATTTTAAATAAAAGACAAAGAAAAGATTTTTTATTAATATTATTAATTCAAAAAGTTAAATGATTTCTGACAAAAAAAGCATTCCTAATGATTCTAATTTAAAAAAACATTTAGAGTTAATTTTTGTTAGTTCTTATATTGATAGCAAGCTAGTTTAGTATTTAATAATAAGTCATATTATTAGCAAACCATTTTAAGGATCAAACAATACTTGTATTGGTAACTGCATATCTGTTCTAACAAATATATTAATTTGTTTAAATGAATCAAGCAATTTATAGATTTGTTAATAAATGTAGCAATTATGATATTATTTGACAAATCCAGCATTTAGATAAGTTAGATTTGGTAACATTGTAAAACCAATGTAGCAATCTAATTAATTTAGCAATTATTAAAAAAAGGATTCAGTAATTTTGTGTAATATTAAATGAATAAAAGAGATGTATTATTATATTATTAAAATATATTATGTTTTATAATTACTTTATTTTTGGTTTGCCTTTTATATTTCTATTTCATTTAAATACTGTGTTATTTCTTTTATATATTTCTAACTATGGCTGTCTGATAGTTACATCATGCTAACAATGTAAAAAGAAAAGATATGCAATATATGTTGTATTATTTTATTAAAAATTATATTTAGATATATATCTTTAATATTATATGTATTAAGCTTCATTCAAAAAGCATACAATGTATGTAACAAATGCAGAATTTGTGACATTAAATTATGTTAATATCAATGTTTAAATCAATCTCCAACAGTTTGCATATTAAATTAATTATAATATAACTATTGATTATCTGTTGAATAATATTAGTTATAACTAATAGTATTAGCCGCACCCGGAAATTTATATCGATACAAATGGACTTAATCCTTTTTTTAACTCGGAAGCACATTTATATATATTTATATAAATTAAATATACTTTTTTTTACATAGACGGCGATATGCCTTATAACTATGTTAGTTTAATGTATGTACTATTTAATTTATATAAATATATATAAATGTGTTTCCGAATAAAAAAAAGGATTAAGTCCATTTGTATTGATTATCTGTTGTTTGTAAGAGTGGCCAATAAAAGTGGCTAAGCCTAAGGGTAGTATTTTCATTTATAGTATGCATTACTAAATATATCTAAAATTTCTTATGGTGGTGATATGGCATACATAAAACCATTTTTATTCTTTATAATATTATATTTATGTTATGTTTGATATAGCTATATTTTTCAATTTTTAGTTATTATAGTATTTTTAACTATAATTAATTAAATCAATAATTCAATTCAATTCAAATTAAAAAAATATAATATTGACATTGTAATTGTATTTAGGAAATGGTTATATGTACTGTCATCTAGATGCATTAATTCAAATGCTTAATGTATTAACCATTTTATCCACCAAAATTTTAACCACAAGTCCAATTTAAACAAACAATATATTAAAATGAAGCTGAGTGAATTCTAAGATGACCATTTCTTTCCACTTTAAATTCCACCAAACTATTATTG
>JAYRBW010053724.1:0-11067 GCA_036023295.1 Invenusta paracnida
TCTGATGATATGCCATGAAACTATAGTTAGATGTATTAAATGTGTTCTACCAACGTGTTCTTCTTTTTAATCAAAACTATTCATGGGAACAAATGTATTATATCATAATTAAGTATTCTTCATCACTATTTCTTACTGTTATTCTTTATAAACAAATATATATATGAAAGCAGATTTTATTACCTTCTGGAAACAGCTATTGGTGAGCTAAGGTAGATTGTGCTAAAATAGACTACTTACTATTCCTTAATTAAATCAAAATCAATTTTAAGTGAAATAAAATATTTTTATTTAGATGAATAGATTAGATTCATTTTACCATAAATTAATGGCAGAAAATTCCACCAATATAAATTTTTAGATTGTATTATGAAAAGTATTTATACTCTACCATGGTCAGGCTGAGCTGTCATAGATGGTTTAATATCAATATAGATATTTTTATTGAAAATTTTCTCTGTACAACTTCTTGTAAACAACAATTGCAATACAACAAAAAAATCAATTTTATGCCACAGAACAATATATTAACCCAAATTACAGGTATTTTTTAGAGGCATATTATATTTTACTATCCATATCTTTTAGTTAACTATAGCATAATTTTTGTAATTTAAATAGTAGCAAGTAATTTATGGTATACATAAATATACATCACATAAGTGCTTATATTAGTTGATATTCTTCTTGATTTTTCTAAAATATACTCAGATATTTTTTAACATATATATAAATATAGTAAGAATCCTGCTATATAGGTGAACTGATTAAAATTGACAGATCATTTGTACATTTTTATTTATTTTAAAATTACCCAAAATATATAATACTATAATGAAACTGTAAAGCAGCCTAAAAGACTAACTTACTAAACAGTGCTTCAAAAATCCTGCAAATAGGCCTAAATGCCCAAACATTAATAACATTAATTATACTTTTAAAGTATAATAATAGATGCTGAGAGTATTATATATTTTTAATAGGTTTTTTGTTTTACCTTTCTTTTAATTGCAATTGGTGGGAGATATTATTATAATTATCATCCTGAGAAGTACCACCTCCTTTATATTGACTAAAACATAGCCAATAATAATGTATATCTACATAATCACCTCATCTTTTGATTTTTATATTATATGTACTAATTTTTATATTACCAATTTTACCTTATGGTTTACTTGCTGTCTTTACTATTTTCTAATTTCATGTTACTAATGATTTTTTAAATTCTTGATTGGCCTTGATTTTTCTAATACATGGGAATGCAGATGTTGAAAGAGTGTTCAGTCAATTACCAGAAATTATGTGAAATAGAAGACTTTCACTTGATCATTTCACAGTCTTGTATAGTTGTCAAAGGTTAAACACCAAAAATGATCCTGATAACTATTCTATTGTTGGATATTGCTGCAACCACCCATTCTTTTGCATGATAATGCTTAATTGACAAAAAAGGAGGAAGACAGGAAGCAAACAGAAGATATGGAAATAACTGGTTTTTGAAGTGAAACAGGAGAAAAATAATTAAAAACATGCAGACTCTGCATAAGTCTACTCAGAGAACAAAGAGGCAACCAATAAAACAATAGAAGAGAAAATGCATACTTTTAAACAACTGTAAGAGCTACAAGAGAATATAAAGAAGTCAGTGGAAAGTTTGGAGGCATTGAAGAAATATCAGGAGAAGCTGGATAAGAAAAAGCAAGTGATATGAGAGAGGGTAATACAAAATGTACTTAAGCATCATATATCTTTGATGACCAATCAAATGGAGGTGCTTCAACTTCTAAGAAGAAAAATGCTCTACCTTCATCATATTCCAGTCTGGAACATTATTAAGTTCTTATGTTTCCAATATTATTTTAAACTGTTTACAGTATAACTATGTACCTACCTTGATTATTTTTACATTCCATGCCAATTTCTATAATGTATTAAATATGATTACATATGTATATATATTATTTAATACATATTGCTAATACATATAACTACTTTTTGATTTATTACATAGTATACTAGTAATCACTTTTGGTTTACATTTTGTTTAGACCCACAAATAATTTAGAGGCCTGACAATTTTGATGGTGGCCACTGACAAATATTAAAACTAATAATGAAAAGTAAGTTAAACAAAGGGGACAAAATAAAATAAAGACTGAATAAATAGAACATGTAATAAAAAGGTGAAAAAATCATTCAAAAATATTAAACTCTAACATCAAGTACAGTTTAGTAAAATAACAGTCATTCCAAAAGAAAAGACGATTTGAAAAAGAAAAATTTTCAGATAGTGCATACAAATCCAATAATTATTTTTTTGTTAAATTTAGATTGTGCTATTTATGCTTTATATTGTAGGTTAATAATGTATGCCATTGTTCTCATCAAGGTCTCACCCTTTATTGGGAAGTGTATTATGATAAGTAGTTATTTTAGTTGTATTTAAATCTGATGTTGTATGTATCTTGTTTGTGATGCTTATTGTGTATTTAAGAACCAAATGTTATCCCATGGCATATTAGATTTACTATTTTCAAACTTTATCAATTTTGTACATACATTTTTTAAATACCATTTTAGACATCAGATGGTATATGTATATGATTAAAAGAGTAAATTTACCATAAAATAGTTTCAACTGAAATAGTAGTTCAATATCAAAAGTAATGGTGTCTTAAATATAACTATGTTAAATGAAATATTAATAGTAAAATATAATTTTATGTTATACAATTTTTCCTTAAAATTGTTTGACTTTTATCCTCAAAATGACTAATTAAGTAACACACTATTTAAGTATTTATGTCATTATAATAATCTACTCTTACACAAAACAGTACTCAATACTTTCAATTAATATTAAGTGTATTATAACTGATTAGTTTAACTTTTGGGAGTCAGGGATATTATAAAAAGCTTATAGTAATGTCTCTGTATTTTCTTACAAATGTGACATTGAATTCTAATATTAATGTATGAGAACAGTGTAGGTAGATAAACATATTAAACAATAATTTGTTTGGCCTAAAAGTACTCTATATAAGTTTGCATGTATTACAATAAACCATGACATAAATAATCATAAATGCTCCATAGCCATAAAGTTTCAGAATCCTAGATAGAAATTTTGACAGGCAGGTGAGAAATTAAATATAACAATGATAGCACACAATATAGACTGATATAGCTTTGTATCATATAAATGTTACAGGTTTACTTATGAAGTATTTATCAGACAAAATGCAAAAATCAATATCAAACTTTGATTCTTTATGTATACCCCTGATAATATAATACTCACTGAAAACACAACATTTTATAATATAATTTATTAAATATTATAGGGAAAGAATTATTCCTTATTTACAAAAAAGAGAAACATATTTATTAAATCTCCAAATATGCTGTATGTATATTTATATCTATAAAATAGTTAAACACATGTAATTGAAAAGAACATCACAAGAAGTACTAGTACCATGTTTTGAAATAATTTTCCAAGCATAAGCTAGGATGATCAGGGTGTGCAGGACAAAACATTGATGATAACATTCTCTGTATTAGATGATTTGAATTTGCCATTAAAGGTATAAATTGTGGCAGATGGACTTTACTGCAGGAGCTGGCCCATTGCCAACGTTTTCAATAAACATCTCAATTTTAAAATTTATTTAGCTTCATACATCCAGATGTAATTCGGATGCAAGGAAAAATAGTCATACATTTATAAACTATAATTTCAGGTATAATCCTGATGTGTAGAAATTATAAAGAAATTCTTTATTATAGTCAATTGTATAGTCTATTGTAACAATTCTCTTGAATGCTAGACTGCAAGTTATCACACATGGTGCTCTCTATAACTTTTCTTGTTACATCTATATTAGCACACAACAATATTAATCATTCCAGGTTTTCCCACTCCCCATTTAATTGTTTTCTAGCAAAATCTTCCAAATAATCTCTCATTATCTTACATTCTCTTACCATCACACATCGATATACAATTAACATATTTGCTATAGTAAAAGAAGTCACCAGCTTTATTTGAAGCCAATTGCAAAGTGTAATTTTATTTATTCGGAAATATTGAGTGCCCTGGGAGAACATATTATGTATCATTTATAATCGACCAATGAGAGAATTGTGCATTATATCTCATATATTTTATAACCTAGTATAATGAAAAGTTAGGCAGCATTTCATAAATAGAATATGTACAATTTGCTTTAAGATTTAAGATTATACATTTATTAGTTCTAAAAAAGCTGCATCTTGTCTGTTGAAACCCTCATATTAAAAGAGTTAATTTCTATAGTTGAGAATTAATTAATTCTATAATCATATAATGAGTTATACCCAGTTCAATTAAATTACAAAGTACAATTTTAGTTGTACTTTGGCTTTATTATGAAAATGTAAACATTTCAAACAATGTCAAATTAAGAATTTCAAAATATATTGCCATATCAACATTTAATATTTTCATTAAAATTGTTACTTTATATTTTAATATGACTTTCTGAATAAAATGTAGTTTTCTAATTTCTTTTCATTTTGCCCTATTCTTTCCTACTGTTTGATATTGTTATATGATACTATGATGCTGCTTTTATTGATAAAAAGTCAATCAATTTGGCAATATCAATTGTACAGGGGTTTCAAAATATTATAATGGGTTATATCTGCTGTTTCCACTAGCCCATGCCTACCTATCCTCCTGTTTATAAAAGTGCTAAGGGATTCACAAACATCACTTATAGGGCAGGGCATGGCACCTTCATGCATAAACTAATGGTCTATATTCACAGCCAAGTGAAAGATAAATTGATGAAGTAATTCTAACTACTCTTAGTATTGATCAATTTATTAAGAAATACAGGCCAAATAATTACTGTTGAGAAACTGTTAGTTCAAGACATAACTAGAAGACTGGAACTTTTACAGCACTCATAATCCCCAGCAAAGCCTTGCAGTTTAGATCATGCATTGCTTGAAATTGAACTGAAAAGAGTGACTTGCTTAAGTTACATGATTAAATAGCACCACAATTTCCTTGTTGATAAAGGTTTTCCATGTTGTCTATGTTTTCCCTAACATATGGGGTCCTCAAGGCAGTGTCTAAGGCCTAGTACATAGATCCATTAGTAGTTAAGACATAGAGGTGGTACCACAACCCATAATTGGACTTTTAGATATGATACTGCATTTTTTATATTACACTTTAACATCTGATTCTGACCTCACAAAAGCTTCAGAAGCCATACAAGTTAGACCTAATATTGTGAATACTATATTGTTAAGAAAATATTACTTGAATATTTCAACCCTAGCCCAACTGTGTGTAAAGTCACCCAATATTTAAATCACTGCTAGCTATTTGAAGCTGCCTTGGAGCCTGTTTTATTCCAATCGGTTTCAGCCATCAAATAAAACAACCACAGATTACTCAATCATTTCAGACGAGCAATAGAGGCATATCTCAAAATCAGCATCCCATCTGGGAAGTGCTGCAGTGCAGTGAGATCAAAAAGTTGGAAACATCTATCAGATAAAGGCATCAGTAAAATGAGCTTTACAGCAGGGAATCTAAAAGTCAGGTTTTTAACCGGTTTTCCGGTTTTCTGACAACAAATTCATTGGGTCTTGAGATCAGTTAAAATATGTCATAAAATTTGGAGGGGGGTTGTGCCTGACCATATATATTATATATATTTTAATGAAAAAATTATTATACTGATGAATAATTTTAACGCTTTGAGTTTTAATTTGTTTTGTTTTTAACAGTTTTTATTATACTTTAGGTACACACCTTCTAGTATTCTATGTAGTGTTGTTAGTTCTTTACACAGATGCTATTATTCTACCAAAGATTGTTAGTAATTTATATGGATGCTACACGGATGCTAATATTCTACCAATTGTTGTTAACAATTTATATGGATGCTACATGGATTCTAATATTCTTCTGTTATGCGCCTATTTTTATAAAAACACATTTTTTATTTTAGTAATTGTACATATTTTAGTAATATATTGCATTTATTTTTTGTATATATTATCCTATCCTAACAATCACTTTCTTATTGCTAAAACTAAAAAATATCCTTTAGTATATAACAAATTTATAGCCAAATTATGTTTCAATTGTACTATAAAACGTCTTTAAAAACAAAAAAATTCGGAACCCCTAACCAGGGGCTCTGCACCTGGACCCTGTTAGGGGGGCTTTGCCCTCCAGACCCCCCTGTGTGGGTGCGGCATATTTGGGGCTGATTTGATTTTTCGATTTTTTCAAAATATCTAGTTAGATTCCCTGTATAATTACATGCTTAAACTTTGATATCTATAATTATATTACATATAAATGCATATATTAATAACTTATATAAAGAGAAATATATGGATTATATTGTTGACACATTCAGTAACACATTTGATATTCCAATTAAACTTACAGATTTAGTAAGTTAATCACTAATCAATAAATGTTTCTGTTTTCTAAATAAAATTTCACTATTTACTATTTCAATGTTAAACAAAACTTTGATCAAAATACATATATAATTAGTACTTACATTCATTGATACAAAACCAAGTTTAGTAATTTAAAAACACATTGACAGTTGCAAATTAAGTTAGGAATTTAGCAAAACATTCAGCAACACATCCACTAAATAAAGTTTGATAATCAGCATATTTTATAATTGTCTTTTGTGGTTTTTATTAATGGATTTTAATGTGTAACTAAGCTACTAAACTTGATTTACTGAATGTGTTACTAAATTACTAAACATGATTTATTGCTGTTAAATGCACTAACTTATATGTATATATGTATTTTGAAAAAATAAAAGGTTTGTTGTTTGTGATTAACTCACTAAATTTGTAAGTTTAATTTGAATATGATAAAACAAGTTAACTGCAAATGTGTCATTGAATATGTTGAAAAAGTTAAATACATAATAAATATAATATATGACATGTATCTTATAATATAAACAATACAATATAATTTTTGTTCATATGGATTCTGGTTAACAATGAAAGCTTTTTTGTTTCAGTAATAACATATTAAACTTTAACAAGAGGTTTTTTTCTATTAAAAAAGTAATTTATATATATTACAACTATTAATAGATATACTTATTCTATTAATACCTTGTTAATATATACTTATATATAGTAAATACCTGGTTATTAATTCATGAATTGTCTCATTCAAAGTTCTATTAATTAACAAAAGAGTAATTAATATATTTGTTTAATAATCAATTAATTATTGAACAACTTATCAAGTAATTGTTTGTATTGTATATTAACAGAATTGTTTATACATAGAAGATTTCATTACAATAATAACTTTTGTTTATAATTAATTTTTTTTCATAATACTGATTAATGAACAGATAAAACCATCTCAAAATATGTGCTGAACAATATCAACAATTACTACAAGTGAAATAGACATAAAACAGGTGAAGATGGTTTAAAATTTATTTAAAATAATCAGTCATCTTCTTTTGTCTTTTTCTTTATGTAGCAAATTGAATTGCAGAAATGTCCATATGCTCCAGCTTCTTTTGAAGACCTTGAAGGGATGCAGACAAATCATTTGGCAGGTACAAAACGAATAAAAATATGTCAGCAACTGCAGAGAACAATAACAAATTTGTAGTTTGCTGTATTTCCATTTCATCATCCATGGTATCAATGTTGCTTGATTCATCATTGATTGTGTCACCTTCTGCTACTTATTTTTACAGTTCATAAAATGCTTTGGAAAAGACTTGTAAAGTACGTTCAACATATTTTATTTTAAGTATTATAAGTGTAAACAATTAAATTTGTATATTTACCAATTTTGACAAAATGAGTATAATAGCACATTATGATATAATCAATCTATTTAACCCTGTCTGTTAATGTTGTACAATCCACAAAAATAATAAGTTAAGAATGTTTTAATTAGAGATATAAATACAAAAAAATGTTTCAACAGAAGTGGTAATAATTATTGAATATTTTAATTACTTGAATTACAAAATGTACACATTAAATGACAGTTTTATATATAGTAAAAAATTCAGGCAATGAACGAACAATTGTTTTAATTATCAAATGTTTTAATTAGGACATATTTAGTCATTAGAAAGGGTTTATTATATATATATATATATTGACTTCATGTCAATAATACTTTACATGTCCCATTACACATTATGCTTGTATAAAATGCAAAACTTGATATTTTTTCATATTTAAAATTCCCTTAAAAATGTCCCATTACATATTATACTTGTATGAAAAGATTTTTTTTACTATGTATTAATAATGCATAATGAATAGTTGGCTTTTTTATGCAATTTTAGCATCTACAAGGGCATTTTTTATATACTTAGTGAAAAGATCAAGCTTTGTAATTTATACAAGTGTAGTGTGTAATGGGACATGGAAAGTATTTGTGACATCCAGCAGGACGTTTTTAACAATGCATAATGGCTAGCTGGATGTTTTTATTCGATTTTAGCATCTCTCAGGGTCTTTCTATATAATAGTAAAAAGATCAAGCTTTGCATTTTTTGGAAGTATAACATGTAATGGGATTTTTAGCATCCATCAGTTATATATTTATATATTACTTTTTTTATTATAAAAAATTCCTGCTAAACACACTGTCAATGTCCCACTAAAGTTTAATACATCAGTATATAATATATATGTATAGTTTTTAGAATCTGTAAATTATTTTAGTTTTTAGTAGTTAATTTATTAATATACAAGCATATGGAAATAATTATGCAAACAGTTTTAATATAATGAAATTTAGTAGTCCAAATGTTTCTTATTAAAATGCTTCATATTTTTATGTGTCAATGGTATACACAAATTAAAATGAAATACTCAATATTTTGATTTGTCAACTGTACATTCATTTTATTAAATTTAAATACAATTAGAAATTGATTTATCTTCCTGTTCTCCAAGGGTATGTATGGTTTGCAAATTTCTTGGCCATTGAAAACTGGAGTTAACTATGTTAATATTATATTTGTATAAAGTACAGATCATTGTTGAATTCATACATTGCCATACTGCTTGAAAACTGTATGGACCATTAGCAAATGATAGATTGAAATTTAAAATTCACCAATAGTACAAATCTAGTATGAATTCACCAATTTGCAACATATGCATTAAATAAAGGAGGAATGACATCCTTTATCATATTTTATTAAAAATTTGCTCCCATTTAATCAATATTTTATACCTAATTTCATAAAACATTATTTTTAGACAATGACTTTGACAAAATAGAGTTTAAACAATAGTTATAGGCTAAACGTACATATATCTATGTTTTGTGCAATCTTAGAGTCTTATATTTCATTTGCGAAATAGTTAAAATATTGATCAAAATTTGCATTTTTAACATAATTTAGAATCTTTTCAGTATACCAAATACAAAAATAATTATCTAGTTTTAAAATTGGCTCGTTTTTGCAATTTTGAAATAAACATATTTAGAATAAATTAATAGAATACTATGTACATAAATTTACAATAAATACAATTTACACCATTTTTTCTTTGTGCAATCTTGAAATACATATTTGCTTATTATATTTAGAGAAAATTTGAGTACTGTACCTTTTACTGCTTATAAATATTTCTATTCCAAGAAAAAAATGAAATTCTTGTTTTGTGCAACTAGTCACAAAGTAAGATATTAACATTTTACTATTTTTCATATTAAAGAAAATGGTGATTTCTGTAAAATTGTTTTGATTTTTGTGAAAATTATTAATTTATTTTCAATTGATATTTTGTATATATCATTTGAACTCTCTGTGTATTTATACATTTAAATGCATGTGGAAACTATATAATATGGTTTATGTCTCTGAAATATGTTTTGAAATGCATAAAATACACCAAGAATTCAGATAATGTACAGTGTGTCAATTGAAAATAAAAATAAATGTATAATTTTATTTAAAAAGCTGTGCAATTTCATAGAAATTGCCACATTATTTAATATAGGGAAAATAGTAAAATGTTAATATCTCATTTTGTGACTGGCTGACAAGAATTGTATATTTTTCAATCATAGGTTAGTAGCAATTCATTGAGCATAACAAACCTTTTTGTTCAAATTTTTATAATTTTCAGAAGTAGCTGCCATTTCCACTTACCTACATACTTGAATGGTAATTAAATGACATGCTAATCAAATTAAAAATATTTACAGGGTTGTCATTCATCCAGATTTTTGGGACATTTGAATGTCAGAATTTTGGATCAAAATTATTAATATTTTTAATTCTTTGAAAAATGCAGTAAAATTGTATATATGCCTTAGTTTAATAGATCAGTTTCTGTTTTGTCTTAAAATCATGTTTTAAGGCATTTGGAGTTACATGGGTACCTATAACATAGTTAGAAAAAAATTGACAATTATGAAAAAATGTACTTGCATTTTATCCATGTACTTGAGTTTTTGGGCTAATCAGTGTGGCCCCCCTGGGACCTAGTAGCACTAATAGCTCTAATGCTGTGTTTGTTCAGCATCGTAATCTTAAAAATAGGATGATTAAGTCCCTCACTGATACACCTTATTCTCTGAAGATGAAAATGATTTTTTTATTTCTGACACGATCAATTTTGCAGGTACACCATAACCAATCTGCTAAGTTTATCCCATATATTATTATGAATTTAAAGATGATTTATTTCAACTCATAGACACTGAAGGTTAATTTATAAATCTACTTAGATTTTAGATTCTGCTTCTAATTTTGAATGCAGTAGAATTAGCATATATCAACTTTATCTATATTGACATAAATTTCATTCACCAACAAAAATCCTATACTTTGCATATATTGACATCACATATGCAGTGTTGCCACAAGCTGCGATATATATCGCACTGCAATATTTGGACAAAAAGCTGCGATATGCGATATTATTGGCATTACCTGCAATATTCAAACAATAAATTTTAGCATGTACATTTTTTGTGCCTATTTTATCGAATTATACTTCTAAACTGTGCCTACT
>JAYRBW010053735.1:0-11065 GCA_036023295.1 Invenusta paracnida
CAATTGACCCATCTCTATCATGGCTCCCTCATTGCAAGAAGGTAGTAAAGAAAGTATTTGGAGTAGTTAAATCACTCCGCCGAGCTGCAAAGTATCTTCCTCAGCATGATAACAAACTTCTTGCGAAATCACTCGCTATCCTCCATCTCATGTGCTGTCAAACAGTATTAGATGACTCTTCACAAGAAGCAAAGGCCCTACTCGATCGGGGTTACAAAGCTGTGGCAAGGACAGCTGAAAGGTCAGAAGTGTATGTGCAATGACACAGCTGGGCTGGCCATCACTTGAGGTTCTTTGCAAACACGCCTGGAAAAATCTTGTCAAAAAAGTTTGGGAGAATGGGTATCCAAAGGCTTTGTGTCACATGCTACTGGAAACCACAAGAGCAGCTATGGATCACAATGCAAAAATGACAAGAAGCATCACAAGAGGCGACATTGCAACTCAATGATGCAAGACAACATTTGGCTAGAAGTCCTTTTGGTACTGGGCACCAAGGGTTATGAACTATTCATGATGTATTTACAAATTTTTCATTATTTTTATTTTTATCATGTACTCTTAAATCTATAATCATTCTATGCAACTTCTAACCATTTATTTCCTACACTGCACTGCACACTTGTGCAAGCAGTGGAATAAATATATATTATTATTATTATTATATAGTTTCAAATTATATATAAATACTTTTAAATTAAAAAGTCTAATAAAAATGTTATAATGATTAAGACTGTTACAGAAGGAAATATAAATAAACATTAAAATCAAGATTCTAGTACATTAATATTACTACACATCTTAGTCAAAAATAGGTGAATTATATATCTAAAAATGATAAGTAGTGATTTTTCTTGCAGATGTTCACTGCAGATACTTTATAGCAAAACAAAGAAACTCTTTCATCATCTTTTCTAGCTATTTTTCACCAATTTATGGGCACTTGTGGTGTTTGGATGGGTGTGACTTGCATAATAGGTACATGAGCAACTGACTGCATCCCCAAAACAGAATGCACAAATGAATCTTGAAAAGATTAGGGAAACTTTGTAATTACTTTTTTTATTAGGCTTGTATGTCATTCCCATGTATAGCACAATGGGTGGCAAACCATTTGTTAATTTTAATGATATCCAGTGCTTTGCATGTGTCCTAAGATAATACTGTAACTAATGGCCAATTTTGTTTGTCAATAATAGATTGATGAAAAAATGGGAGTTCTGAACAGATCAATTTCAATATGTGGCCAAAATCCTGGAATTCTAAAGAATCCTGGAAGTGGATCTATGCAGTTATCATTTCTAGGAAAAAATTATGCCTAGATATTGTCATCTGCTGATGATATCAAGAAAAAGGATATCAAATTCAATGAAATAATTGGTTTTGTAAAGATTATTCAAAATAAATGTTGTTTATAAAATATTGTTTTCGTATTCTAATCCATCCATGTCTTACATTTTTCATGTAGTTTTTCACAGAGCAAACTGATCAATCTGATTAGAGTTAGGCAAGTTATAAGCAATATTTGCTCATTGTCAATTAGCTAATTAGATTATTTTATTTTCCTCTAAGCTGACTGGGTCTTGTAATTAAAACTGGTTTCATATGCCAGCTTGGTATAATTTGTTTTCCAGTGTAAATAAGTGGTTGTCACATATTTTTGCTGCATTTTATCTGTGTTCTATCATGTGAGATGCCCAATTGCTATTATATATTTAATTATAATTATAATATAGCTATAATTTTATACATCAAAATGAAAGAAAATAAATGACTAATTAAACTATAATATATAAATTTCAGGATAGCATTGCCATGAACATGGCATAGATTCAGTTTATAGCAACTGTTTATAGAAAAGTTTCTTTAGTTTAATACTTTGTTTAAATATAATTCCCTACATCTATACTATCACATATATATACTCACACCTATATATATATATATATACTCAATTTTGTTATCAAATTTTATATAGGTTATCATACTGCATTACCAGAGCCATATGTAAATATAAATCTGTATAATTATTACAGAGAAAACAAATTAATATTATACACTGCTGTTTAATTTTAGAAGTTAGTTAACACTATTAATATTATTTTTAGTCTTGTTTTTTATTGCTCCCAAAATACCCTATTAAACAAAGCACTCCCAACAAGAATAATATTGACTTGTATAATATCTATTTTGAATAAAGTGATTGTCTATACATAATAACCAAATGTCCATAATAATAAATGCAATTGTTAGTTTATTATTTTTTAAATGATATATAATATTAAGATGGAATATTAAAAACTTCTTTCAGATTAAACATTCCAAAATGACATCTTCGAGTGATTCGGAAAGTGATGAAGAGACTATATTTTTGGGAACACCGATGCCTATTGAGGAAGAAGGTTTGTTATGAAAAATATATCAGTTCTATTACAAATTAAGTTCTATATTTTAAAGTACCTACTTTAATATTATCTATATAATATTAAATTGGATTACATGTGTTTTTCTTAATTGGTAACCTAACTAGTTTATTATTCTAAACTGTATATGATATTTCATAGCTTCACATCTCTCACTTCACACAGAGAGGCCCGGAATTCTTGCAAAATCCTCTCGGAACCAAGTTCCTTCAATTTTTGAAGATCGAGTTTTGGACGAACGTGGTCGAGCTAAAAGACTTCATGGCGCCTTTACTGGTGGCTTCTCAGCGGGGTACTTTAATACAGTTGGTAGCAAAGAGGGTATGACATTTTTTACTTTATTCTGCGTTGTAATTTTTAAATAGGTAGTCATTAGAAAATATATATTGTTCTATAAATCTGTTGAATAAAAGCCAAATATTGCTTATTAATTTTTCTGGCTACGTACAATTGTTTATTGAATTACTGTAAAATCTATTATATAAATTAAATTTCGTCAATTTTCTTTAAAAATTATTACATACATAGATATATGTCTCTTGGAATAATTCTATTTAAGTAATAATATTTTAAAGTTTATGTTATGCTTGATTTGCTATGTTAGGTTTCTAATTAATTTGAAATTTGTTATTGATTTATTTAGCCTTAAATCGGAAGATATAAGACACTATCTTATGAAAGAAAACATTATTGCCTTAATGATAGTACAATTTTTTTTATAATTGTCCCCTTTTCTAAAATTTACATGTCCCCTTTTTTCCTACAATCCTTTTTATGGACCCCATTCAGTTGTCTGTAGTTTTCTTATTTGAATCTTAATGTTGTAATTTTAACATATAAATATTCTCTCTTTTAAATATTAATTTAAAATCTTATTAAATTAATTTAACTTACTCGTATTAATTTATTTGATTTTAACAAAGTTTTGTGTTAATTATATTTATCTTGTGCCTTAATTTTTTGCAAATAGTTTCAAAATAATTTGTGTAACAATCGTTATACTTGTAAATAAATTGCAATCCATTAATATAATAATACATTATAATGGATTCGTTTCTTAATAAATGCAGCATTCAAAATTAGAGAATTAAAACTTTTTTATCCCCTGTAATTTAAGCTCAAAATCAACACAAAATCTGAATACAATTTTATAAATATTATACCATAATAGTATTTTAATATTGCACTTTTTACACAGGTTTTACACCATCAACCT
The DNA here is from genome assembly GCA_036023295.1 of Invenusta paracnida. Taxonomy (NCBI): domain Eukaryota; kingdom Metazoa; phylum Platyhelminthes; order Proseriata; family Coelogynoporidae; genus Invenusta; species Invenusta paracnida. The sequence continues at coordinate 3,640 of JAYRBW010053735.1, forward strand.
TCGTATCTTCGAGAAAAGGTCGCACTAAAGAAAGGTCCTCTGTTAGAAAGCCGGAAGATTTTATGGATGAAGAGGTGGGCACATTTTTGTACTTTCTCTTTTACAAATTTATATATAACAAATCTGATTTTTCTGTAGTGCGTAAAAATCTTTATTTATTTTTTATTTAAATTATCTTCAATAATTTGTCACAAAATAAAAAATAATTTATTCTAAACAATTAAAAGGTATTAGAAGGGTAAAATATTCACATGTAATTAAAAACATCAAGCTATTCAACAAATTTGCAATAATGGCATAATATGATATTTATAGTATTACTCTTAATTGTATTGTTTTTTCCTCTAAAGTAATTACTTATGGAAAATAGTGAGCACATATTAATAGTTTTCACTGATAACTTTTTATTGACATGCAGGATTTTAGCGAATTCGGAATTGCTCCGCGCACAGTAAAGACTGCTCACAAATTCGACGATCGAGAAGTCCGCAGTCAGTTGACTATGTCACTAGGATCAAGTACAATTCCTCAAGCCAACATGCTGGCCGATTTAATAGTTCCCAAGAGGTAAATAGCTTCAATCTACCACAGTTTATATTACTAATGGCGAAAATGAATACTTAATCTACAATTACACAACACTATACTTAATTTTATATATACGAATATTTCTAAAATAGAATCCATTAAAAATTTTGTCATTATTTTTTTATTTTTGATCATGTGTTTAATCTGCAATAGTTTATTTAAATGATATTTTTAAATATATAGCACATGATGTCCATAAAGTCACTTCGCACGTGACATTTTTAATTTAAAACCATTTATTTTAAATTTGAAAGTGAATGTATAGAGTAAATGTGTAAGTACCTATATCTGTGTAAAGTACAAATACAATTGTAATTATAATACAGCTATAGAAAATGTTGAACATTTATATTATTGATAACATAATAATATGCCGATTAAGGTAGTGCGGAGCGACTTTACGGACACCCTGTACACATTACTAACATTGTGTAACCCTTTTCTTTTGTTAGTATTTTTGTGTAGACACTTTTCCACACTTAACCAGCCTGACAATTTTTTTTCAATGAATATTTAAATACTTTACTGGAAGCAAAATTATATATTATTAATAGATTTTTACGTTATAAATAAATGTATTATTTCAAATGATAAAGCACGTAAGATAATCAATAAGGCTATATATTTTTGAACTCTGGACAATTTCTAAACGTAAGAAATTAATTACACATCTATTTTGAATGATAAAAGATAACTAATAGCAGATAATTGAGACGTGAGAAAGTCGTTCTTCCAACCTAGCTGGGTATATATATATAAGTTAGAACTTAGATACATAATAATTACATGTTTTGTTCATAACTTTTCAGTATGCCAATCTCTGAGAAACTAATGCGGAAAATGGGGTGGAGAGAAGGTGGAGTTGTCGGGGCACAGAAACAAAAAGAGAAAAGGTGTGTATCTCAAGGTACGTAAGCATAATGAATATTATTCTTTTAGGGTTTGTTGGTTACTTGCTCTGTATATCTACAAGTTACAGTATTATAGTAGTTACTTATATTATTTTTATATAATTATATTTTTAATTTTTGGTTAATATATTTTAGTAATGACGTATAGAACAATATATATTATAGTCTATAACTACATCTTTGCTTATGATAATAACACATTGTCTTCCTTCAAGTAAAACCTGGTGGGTTATATTCAGTTCAGTACGAAATTTTAAAGAAAACAATCCATTTTATAAAATATTGAATATTTTGATTGGCTAGTATGTACCACGTATTTTACTTAAATTAATACTAGCAAAATAGTGTCATGTGTTTAATTTTTTATACTTTTTATACTGGGTTCTAAACTGAAAAATGATACATTACTTTTTTAGAAATAAAATATATCATATTTTAATAATAATGCGAACATTTTTTGTTTAACATGGAATAATTCATTTTGTCATTTAAAAAGGTTAAAATGTTCTAAATAAGCAGAACTTAGTGTACAATTCAAATATTGTTTTAAATTCAACTTAGAACAATGGGCAATTTCACAAAGACGGTTTGGTTTAGTTTACTAGGTTTAAAACGATTTGATGATGGCTCAATTTACTGTGACCCGGAAGATGAACAAAATTTGGTAGCTGTCGTGAAACCTTCTTGAAAGTTTTACTGCACATAAGAATATTTGCTAGTAATAAATATATATATTTGCTTTTAAACACAATTAATTAACTGGTTATCTTTTTATGTAAATGTTTATATTATGTACAAATAGGCAAAAGATAAAAGTTGCATGTTTATTTTATACATATAGATATGTTATATGTGTTTTATATTCTTATATATTTTGCTTATATGTATATTAATATAGACTTATATGTCTTGTTAATTATTTATAGTTAATATTAGGGAATTGGACAACTTTTATATCAAATGAATCTACTGTTTAAAAATAAGTTTTATTGATAAAAAACATCGGTAATGTTGGTGATACATTTAACAGTATGTAATTAATAAAGAATTTTCATTAAAATACACATGTCATTTAAAACTTATAATGAATTGCAAGTTTTTAGCTATATTTCGTTTTTAAATCAATAATTTTTGGCTAAAATTTACTTAAATATTCTACACTATTTTGATAATAATTTGTTGCTTCTTAGTAAGTTTGCATTTAAAGCAATAAAGATGCTGTAAATTTAACTAAGTATATAAGAACATGAATGTACAAATGTATAGCATAATTAATAGAGGCTGACTATCAACAATAGATCATACTGGTGACTTTAATTCCTTTTATTTATAATTATTAGCTGGCAATTGATATGTTACTATAATCTAATCTATACACGAGATGGCTATACAAATATATACATACCCATATAAGAGCGTATAGTAATTTAGAAAATAGGTAATAATTTTCACATAAAAATTAGAAATAAATTAATAAATTTATTATCATAAATTAATAATTTTGCGCAGTATTCCAAACCGAATTTATGAAATCATATATGGTTTAGAAATTTCTAACGAGACCTGTAAAAAGATTGTATAGCGCTAGTACAGTATAATACAATATATTAAATGATTTATGATTAATAATTTTGAAATTAACTGATTGAAAATACGTATTTATTTTTATAGTAACCCGACAACGTTTATTTTAAGCTTTACTTAGATATAGTTGTATCAATACTGTAAAATATTGAATATTCTATTAACATACATTGTTTGAGTTGATCCTAAAATAATATATTTATTTTAATGTATTATAATTATTTTTCATTAAATAATAATTTAATTTTGTTAAATATTTTTTATCTACAATATAAACGTTTTTAAATAAAATGGGAAAAAAGGAGGCAAAAGTGCACAATATAAACAATTTTATATAAATAGAATAAGAAAAGATTAGGATATAATTATATATACATTTAAGATAAAGCCGTCGCGAATTTTCATTACATATTTTTGAACCCTAAGTTTACAGAGTAAAGAGTTTAAGTATATTGAAATTAAATTAATGTCCAAAGTGGCTAACACAATGCATAAATAATATAATCATTTCATTAGTCTAATTTATCTTGGTAAAAACTTTCGTCCAGGATGTTTCTGCTTAAAAAACAATTTGTTTAATAGAGTTCCAGAGCTTATAGGTAAAATAGTATACTATTTGCTAATACATTTAAATGAACCATTTTAAAATGTATTATATTTTATTCTATTGATAATATCTATATAAAAACTATTTTAGTATTTCAACTTATAATTAAACCTTAAAGGGTTAATCGTTACGAATATTTCAATTATTGTGAAATATCATAAAAAATGATAAATGATGCAGTCAAACTTACAAAATAACAGGAAAGTTAACTCTAATTCAAAGCTACTAATGAGTTAAACATTTAAAAAGATATAATGCACAGTATTATAAATCAGTATTTAAATAAAAGAATTTACAGTAATAGATCTGTATAATGAGACATGTAAAAGGATATAGTATTATCAATAAATTTCGCACCTTATTAATTATTTGCCGTTAAATTTATAAGACAATTGGATTGAGTGAATTCGAGATTTTCTAGTACAATGTTAAGCATAATTTAATTCCTCGTGGCCTGTTTTTTTATATACACACTTGTAAACATTATATATATTTGAGCTGAATTTGACCCCATTATTAATTTTTTATCTCTATATATTGTTATAATGTTAAATAAAATTATATATTATATATTATCATCATTATGATAGAGTACTAGCTAATATTAGTTTAATATTTTCTATTAACTTTATTTAATTTGTCTAATTAAGATTATTTCTATAATTTCCTAGTAGGAGCTTCTTCGCCAGTATCCGTAGAATCAGACGATGAGACAGGATCCAAGAAATCGCCAGCTGCAGCTACCAGCGAGGCTCCTTCCTACACCCTACTCAATTTCGAGCCCAAGAAGAATACATTTGGACTGGGTTACAGTGGCTTATCTATGTCCTCAGTCCTACCATCTGGTCCCTCTCGGAGTCAAGAACTGGTGCCCAAGGGTCGAGCTGTGCGTGCAGGAATCCGAGGTATCTGGCTGTTGACAAACAAAATAATTTTCTTGTAAAGACTGTAGGCGAGTAAACCGAATTTTACAATTAGTTTTAATAAATTAGAATTTAAAAAACTGTTTTCACCATATTAGTACTATGTTATTATTCAAAGTAATTTTTTTAACCATTCATGAGTGCGTTCATTTTGTACGTTCGAACAGTGGTTTTATTCTAACTGAGTAATTTAGAAAATAATTTATTATATTAACTTCATATTATATTCTAAAGTATAATTTTTTTTCTAAATAAATACTATTATATTTAGTTTAATACTTTTTAAGTAAAAAGTAGATAAAGATGTATATTATGTATTTATGTAAACATTTTGTGCAATCATTTTATTTTCAAATTAATTATGTCACTTTTAATTTAGGATCTTTGTATTACTTTGCTAAAATTGTTTATCATTTTCCTCCTTAGGCCAGGCGTTTGGCGTTGGGGCACAGGCTTCTGAAGTTAAGGATATATACGCTACCGACAGTATGCAAGACTATGATTGGTCTATTGGTGACGGAGACGCTGATGAAGCTAATGCCTCCCCTAATAAAATTCACGGGTGGACTGCTCCGAGCAATAAAAGTAATTCTGCTTTTTTCGCATATAACCTCGTATGTAACGTTACATATTTTATATCCGATTTCCAAATAGACTTTTTTACTCTCTATTTCTCTTCTCTTTAGCCGTAAAGCAGTCAGTACCTTCGAGTTATGTGGGCGACCTGCTTACTGGATTCACGCTTCAAGTGGGTCCTTCTTCCACTCTGACCCGAAAAGTCTTCCTCCCAGTGAACAAATTGCCTCGCTTCTATGTACCGGTGTTCAGCCACAAGTGTATTGATCCCTCAGCTGTGGATGAGGAACCTAAGGAACAGGTCACGTGTCAGGAGAAGCCGCCTCCTAGTACTGTTGCGGGGTTTTCCTCCAAAATAGGTCAGTTTTATGTCAACGTACAACTTTTAAAACGTTTTTTGCCAGTAGGCAATACATTTGATTTATTTGACTTTTCCCGTTTGTCTTATCTCTCTTTTGAGTCGACTGTAGATTTTTTAAACTTTTGATTACTTTTATAGGCAGTTCAAAATAAGTTTATAACATTGTCATACTACTAACGGTTCAAGTATATATTTTAGTCTCACATTTCGATACATAAAATTCTAAATTTAATCATCTTTTTTCAAAGATTTGTGTAAGTGGAAAATGTTCATGTGCCAAACTTACTTTTAGTTTATAAGTGTAGTTTTGTTGCTTATTGTATTTCATTTATTTTATATATTTGGATCTTTCTTCTCCAAAACGATTCTGTTTCTGAACAACTTTTTCTAAACTGAATCGTATTAATCTTATTAAAATATATTTCAATGTTGGAAATACATATAATTTGATATATATTAAATAATATTTTTTCAAAATCTTAAGGAATGAACTTTTTTATAGTTTGCAATTAAAAATGAATTGATTTAATAATATTTGAACTAAAGTATAACGGGTTTGGTAATGGATGTTGATTTCCTAACTGTACCTACTGTAATCGTAACTATCTTTATAAATTCTGTATTACAAATATAAGTATTTCATTTATCGCTCTACATCCTATCTTATATTATGATGCCCTAACAGAATCAGTTTTCGACTTACTGAGACCAGAGGACCGCAACCGTCTCCAACAGAAACAGCAACCCTCAAATTTATCCCCTAGTATTCCACCTTCACCCTGCGATTTCAGCCTTGAATCAACGGCCATCTCCTCAGCCACTAAATCCGGCTCCATTCTCTTGGATACCCGTACACCAACCACCTCCATTTCTTCCTCAACTTCACGATGGGACCGCTCCGCATCCAACACTTCTACTCCTGTGCCCGTCACAGACATTCTCAGTCCTGCTGCTATTGCCACCAATGCACCCACTTCCTCACTTATACAGAGAAGTACCACTGCTAGTAGTACATCCTCTGGTACCTCCCAGCTTTTTCAGCCCTTCAAACATCAACCCGACAAGCAGGCGAGGTTTGATGAGTTTACGCGTCTTCAGCGACAAGGTTTGAAAGGTAAAGCTCTTTTTAGTTTTTTTTTAGAATCTCACTCACTAGCCTTTTACTAAATTTGCAGTATTTACTTATAATTTTTTATTCAATTTTACCAATTTTGTACCAAACCCTTTTTTCACTGTTATGAAAATGCAGATAAATAATGCCATGTCTTTGCTTAATACAGTAATTCTTACACATATTTTACTGTATACGAGTATATTGTTATATACGTAAAGTATTGTAGCAATTTCATTTAGTGTACCATTAATTAGATAATCAAATATTTATTGTACCTTACGCAAATACATATATACTTATTATATCTTAAAAATGCACTTATTCAGGGCCAAACCTATTTCATTATTTTAAGTGACCTCATAAATTAAGGTGTAATCGTGGATGGGACAATAAGTTATTCAAATTCCCGGATATTATGACGCAGTGACTAAAATATATTAGGGTATATAGTTTATCTTTTTTTAAATTTATTATATATTATTATGCAGTGCTGTAAAAGCTCTGAATTTTTATTTTCTCGTTGATCTGATTAATTGTGTTTATTTCGCCGATTTTAATTTTTTTTTTAATATATTTTCGTGGTTTTTGGTTCCCTGAATCACACACCTGCTTTGTATAATCCTGTCGTTTAAATATAAAATTTCCTCCCCATAGATATTGAATAACTAACTACCTAGAGGTGAAATTAACTACCTCATATTAACTCGTTGACGACAACATATTGACTTATTTAAAAAGTTAAATCTTATTGATTAGCAGAAT
>JAYRBW010053746.1:0-11063 GCA_036023295.1 Invenusta paracnida
TTATACATACATACATACTTATTGTACCTAGATTTTCATTAAGGTGCTGTTATAAAATAAACCACTTATTATTTATTATTATTATTAGATTAGAAATTCTGTTTACGTTTAGAAAATGGAACAAAGAATTCCTTCATTTATATAAGTACCCTATGACATATTTTAAAAGGGGCTTCAAAGTCTATAATTGATTTTTAAAATTTATTGATCGAAAATATTACATTTATTGATTATTTAATATATAATTATTGCACAAGTATTGCTTTGGCGAGTTATAAATTGTTATACATTATTTAATAAACAATTTGCTATTAATAATACATGTGTGCATTAATATTGTATTAAATTATTAAATCAATGATATTTTTATACACATCTGAAAATATTGGGTGTTCCTATAGCAAGTGTAGTGAGCAAATATTATGAGGATAAAGTAACTTAAAATGTATGGAACTTACAAATATTGGTGTCCAGATCTTCCCCATGCAACCCCCCCCCCCCCCCAGGATCTCCAGCCATTATTTTATGCGTGGTTTTAAGTAGCAATAATACATTTTTTAGTTAGTATTTGCAAATTTATTTTAAATCAAGGAATCCATGAAAAATTCTTTAAATGGGACGATTGCCTCTCTATATACAAAAAATATCTAAAAAGAAGAAAAGCCATTGATTAATCTGATTGATTCATATTTCACGATAATCAAGTTCAAATTTTTAATGTACTGTTACTAAATTGCGATAGTTAATAATGATAAAAATCACATGTCAACATTCAAGACATTATTATTAAATTAATATAACTTGGTATAAATTTTAATATCATGCAAATTATTTCGAAAAGGCGTGATTTATATATTGCAGATTACATTTCTTTATTTTCAGATTCTATCTATTTAATTCATAAATGATTTAATTTAATAAATACAAATTTCCGAAAAATGCAAATAATATTTATACTAAGAATTCTGTTCTTTGAATTTTAATAGTTAATAATTATTTCAAACATTTTTGTAATAAATAGGTACTAATTTATAAAAATTATTTCGATACAATTTAGCTCGAATAGATTAAATATTTTCAAATTGACAACTAAAAAAATTAGGTAGTATATTTATGTTAATCTTAATATGCTGATTATCTATCCTAAAGTTTAATTTTGTTTCTATGGTAAAATTATCACCGATTCAATATTGTTTTTGTATAAATTATTATATATATATAGAAATATACAACAATGTGTCAAAAATACATTTTCGTAAAATTCCGAATAAATTTAATAATTTAAAATGATTAATTTATTGTAAACGTCTAATGAATTATCTACCTATGTAATCCTACAGCTTATCTTGGACACAGTATCTAGAATTCCTGATTTCTACTTTTTAGTCAATCAAATTGACAATCAATGAGTTAGATGAACGGTGACTGGTTAATCAATATATGTAGATTTTTTAGTTAGAGTATTAAATTATACAGAGAAACGTAGAAGCACATAACTATTCTACTTGGTGTTTATAAAGAGATCTGTTAAAGGAATTAATAATTTACTGTTTAAATCATTCCTATATTCAGGGTCAGACTGCCTTGCAAAATATCAAATTTTGTAAAATGCAGTAAAATTCATAAAAAGACATTTATATGGAAGAGAAATTATTGTTTGGTAGATTATACAAAATTATACTATTAAGGATACTAGTATTATTATAATCTTACGCTAATAATATTGATTCAGTATTATGTCTTCTCACTTAAGATTCGTGGTAATCACTGTATTTTCACTTTGTTATTAGCCTCTGAGGAAGGTACACGATATCGAAAATTCAGGCAATAAACTTTTGCATGTGTTGTGGAACTAAATTAACCTTCTTATTTTATATTATGCTCGTATATATATTAATAATGAGGACTCTTTTTAGTTATAAATGCCATAAGAAATTCTTCGGCGTTACAAATACTACGTATTTTGTTAAAATTTAAATAATGTAAAAATTCTTACCAGCTACTTCACTGAACGATTTTCACATGCACATACATTTTAATATATAAAGTATTTATCGATTATATTTTAAGAAAATTATGCATATTTGGTACTATGCAGCATTGTAACCATGCTTCCATCCTACCAAGTATGCCAAGTTGGATGTATCCTGCTTTCATTTTGATGAAAAAGGATCGTCGCCTTCAATAGTGAAGGGCGGCGTTATCTGTCATAAATGATCAAAACTAATCACAAGAGAGTAACATAGCGGTGATAAGAATAAAAATGGGGGGTTTGGTTTGGGGCGAATGATAAACCCCTGAATGCCTTTGCTCAGGAAGATCGATTGAAGTGTTGGGGTATAGATGGGTACAGGGAGTATGAGAAGTACTACTCGATACACGCTCCATGTAATTAATGGTTTGTTAATGTTCAACATTAAATCTGTAAATTTAATTGAGTGGAATATTTATAATAATCTGAAATTTAGTGTGCTCTAATTTCACTTGAATATTCTTCTGGAACAGTCGAATTTTAGGATTAATTTAATTTAGTAAGGAATACACGAAGTTTAGAATTTATTACCAAAATTATTTTTTAATCGGAAGTGTAAAACTAACATTGCTTTAATAAATGTTATGGTTTAATAATTTTCTTTCGTTTAAATAAATATTTTAGTTTTATGATATAGTGTTTATATATATTTAAAGTGTATAATTAAAATTTACAAAAATGAGTTTTTATATATTAATTGTATTAAAATATTATTTATATTGTCTACAAAATTTGACTACTGCAACTTTTGTATATTTCACATATTTTGTACGGACCTATATTATATTAGGTATGTATACATGCTTGCAAAAAATAGAAATGCCTACTAGATGTGCATTAAATAAATGCATAAATAAAAGAGTTTGCTCTGAAAGAGACTTCCAATGCACAAACAGTATTTTTATTCCACTTTGTATATCCAATTTTCTAGGTAGCAGTGTCATCTATATAAAAATGTAGTTAATTTTTGCTCTAAGTCATTAATATTTCGTAGCATTTGTAGCAGAAACTGTATAAATATGTCGAAAATCTATATTCTTGAATCATAGACCCTTGCTTTGCTGCGCTAAATCTCTCTAAGTGTAGTATTTTTTCTGTTAAACGGCTCATTATTCTTGGTATAAAAATTGGCATCTAATATGCGTTTATTGGGAGCTTTAGAACTGACAAACTGGATTTACCAGAGTTATTTAAGATATTCTAAATATAAAATGTCATCATTTTCTACTATTTGAATGAACGACCACCTTCAATAAGTGTATCTTAAAAGATTCACGAAATAATGACCGCTTCAGGAAGTTTTTTGAGAAATTATGGAGCATAAATACGTTACATAAACACTACTTTTCATACACAGAGTATGTGGAAGAAGTTGACACAAGATTCAGAGAAACAAAATAGCAAATCAAACTGAATTTTGGAGCGATTCAATCTGGCACCGGAAATTTGTAAGACTGCTATCAAAGACATGCCCCCGGATGTTACTTAATATTTCTCCTTAAAATGGGAAAAGAAATCAATAATATTATTATCTCATTTGATTTGTTTTTCTGATCATATGAAGAAAAATTTTGTATATACATTCAATAAGATTATAGTCAATATATGATTATATGAATACATCGATTTAGAATGTAATGCGATGTATCATTATAGAATATCACAGATTTCAAGTTTGATTCAATTTACATATAAAAAGCTTTTTTTTTTCATTTTTAATATGGATTTATCGGTATTTTTAATTTTATGTTGCAAAAGGAAATCTGTGTAAAGGAACGTAAAAGTTTTAATGTTTAATTTGAGTTCAGACAAATGAGCTTCATCAAAGTAGAATTTTCATATATAAGTAACATTTAAACTTAAACTTTAATATTAAACTATGCAAATATTGATACTAAATATAAATATTGCAATTATACAACTCGTGAGCATTCGAGAAAACATTATTAATTATACATCAATACTTATCAAGTGTTTAAAGTAGGATAATTCTGAAATATTGTTTGCAATATAGCTTTTATCTAGCGCAAAAGATATAGTTACATAATAAACAATCATACTAACATTTTACAAATAAGGTTATCTTCAACTTATAGTGCGGTTTTTGAACTCTTTTTAGTTTTTAATTCGGTGCCCTTTGCAACACTCATTGACCACATATAGTTCTAGTAATATAAAAATACGTAGCTAAGAGGTTTTATTATTAGCTGCATACTTAAATATAAATGTATACCGAAGTAAATATCCATTTATTTCTCTATATGAAAGAAATCCAATATCTTCGTATCAAATATTATTATCTCGACAGTCAGTATTATACTCTAACAAAGAAAAGACATTTTCGCGAAAAAGAAACCTGCTTCTGAAGAATACTTTCTGTTTACTAGTTAACTTCACGAAAAAATTAAAAACAAAATTAACTTGGTACAGGTGCATATATATTAACACGGTTATGAACAAATTCAGATGACCACATTAGTTCACTCAACCGGAGGATGTATGATTACATTTTTGTAGTAAACATGTTTCAAAGACTTCTTTCATTCTCAGTGTTCAGTTTTGATCATTTATAGTAATAAATATGTATATTAGGAATAAAGAAAAATAATTATAATAATATGGATATGAGTCTATAATACAGATATAAGATAATATATATTTAACTACCAATATAACTATCTCAGAAAATACACAATGAAATAAGATCGCCGCCATTTTATTGGTTTTCTGCGTTTTTTAGTCTAGTTAGGCAGATGATAACGAGGGGGTTCATATTATTAGTTGAGCCTTCTTTATATCAAAGTCTTCCGCAGAGTACAAAGCAGCAAAAATGTCTAACAATCGGAACAATCAACAATAATGTCTAACAATAAGCAGGAACAATCATTTTAAAATTGTTGGCGTATTTGTATAAAATGTGATATTAATAAAAAACACATTTAATTTGGTAACATTTAAACATAATAGTTCTTCTATAGAGCAATGAAAACATAGTATATTTAACATCGAATAATTTTTATTTACACTTTACTTTTACATATATTCAACTGTGTAATTCAACAATTTATTTAAGGCATGTAATGTTAAAATATTAAAAATAATAATATGTAAGAAATATTCTAATTTGCAATATTTCAATATACATATTTTTAAAGATAACAATATATTGCAATCATTTATATAAAACTTTAAACATTTAATTTTTAATTCGAGTTAAAATTATAACTTAAGTCTAGTAAATGGTTAAGTAATGCGTAAGAATAACAAATAATATAATAGCTACAAAATGTTAAAAAGGTTTTTGAAATATATAGTCAAATTTAGTTTCAGAAATTTGAGCTAAATTTTTTACGTTTTAGAATTTTAAATTATTATAACAGAATGCATTTAAAAATTCTTTGCATAATTCCTCAAATTTCTGACGAAATAAATTATAAATATTTATAAATATCGTTGTTTATCATAGGTAACATATGAAATAGGCAAGTATATCAATAATATCTACACATTTATTCAACTATACGCACATAATCTAGATATTTTATTGCCAAAAACTAAGATGGTTGCGTTTCATTTAATAGTTAAGCAATACTTTATTTTGTAATTCAATTTTCTTTCTAACCAACTCATATATACGAAATAAGCAGATAAGGTATTTTAAATTGCTCATTTTAACGATACTATATTCTTATTGAGTCACATATTTTAGTGCTCTCCCTTTTTGCTCAAGTTCTAGCTCAAAATGTCTCGCTTTATATACCCGAAACTTCCACCTCAGCTTTTTATTGTTACTAGCCTGATCGAGTAAACGCTCCTCCATTTGTGCTCACGTTCAGTTTTATTTTTAACTCTTGTTGCAGACTTTTTAACAAGATTATAGGAAAACATGTAGTAAAATCGATATAATAGGGCGCTGTAATCAAACTTCAGATCATAATTACTGAATTAAGCTTTTCAGATAATTTATTATTGAAATGTCATATAGATTCTACTGATCTAGATGATTTTTTAAATCCGTAATATTTAATTGAAAATAAGAAAATATTGATTAAAATATCGAAATCAAATTAAATATTGTTTCATATATTAGGAGATCACTTTGTGCAATTAGTATACATAGATATTTTATTGAAATATCGCTTTTACTCATTTTCAAAACTGACGTTTATGTTAATTTAGTTTATTATTGAATGATTTGAAATAAGTATCTGAAATATATTAAAAACTATTAAAACCAGAGTCTGTAATGCTTTGAGGTTCATATAATAAATTGTTCATTTGTTTAATGGCCGTCGATTTTATCTGAGCATTATGCTTTAAAATAATACACACTGTACCTACCTACAGTCAAAGGACAAACCGCTCTTTCTGGATTATAAACAGGAACCACTTCCCTTTATAAATCATAGTATAACGCAACATCAATCTGTTGGAGAATTACGACTTATTTTATTAAAAAAACAGCATTTAGTGAACAGCTTAACAACAGGAATTAGTAGTCTGTTGTTTGGAAAATGTTTGGTCCATATTTGTTTCAGTCACCAGAGTCAATTGAATATAATATCCGGACTCTTATTTGTTTTAAAGCTATATTTTATATTTTCATACATTAGTTCTTCATTTATTTGTTTTGTGTCTTTTACAGTGAAATCGGGGATGATATATTTTCCGCTAAATAATTCATGCAATCTCATAAAAAATCTTGGTATAGGAATGTGGATATTGGAATGCTCTGATATTCTACATTAATATAAAGTATTATTGTAAAAATTTATATTGGTATATGAAAAGTTCCCGATTTACAGTATGTTGTGAAATAATACAATGATTCTATTGCCTGCATATTTGTATTGTCTTTATGAAGGCTACAATTTTATTCCAGATCTGAATATTTAACCAAATATTAATAACCCCCTATACAAAACTCATAGAATGAACAGTATTCAATAATTTACACACGAAATGATAACAATGAACAGCGCACGCCATTATCTATGTTAGCTCCAGATGGACTATACTCAAGGGTTTCACTATAAACTGATTATTTTGTACCAATTCATGATTCGTTGGATAATTACGCTGATTGCGCTGATACTAACACTGATTATGTTCTACACATTGCTTCATCGGACTGAAATCATGTTTAGAAAAATGAGCAGCTTGAGTGACATTTTTATCAAAATTTGTCGAATTATTGAATTAATCGTAGATTTGAATATTGTAGCGCCTATAAGCTATATATCAACGGAACCATAGAAACAAAAATTTATATTTTTAAAACGTTTGAAATTGTTAAACATGTAATAAATATGCATATATATCAAGTCGTAAATTCTATTTTTAGAAAATAAGTTACAAATAATGTTTGTCATTAATTTGAGATACTTCGAGATGTGCTAAAATTTAAGATGAAATATGTTTAGATAATGTGTTATAGGTTTATAGATTTTATGGAGTATGGTTGTCTAGATGAATAAATTACGTATTTTCGTAGATTGACAGTCGGAATATATAAAAGATTCGCTATTTGAGTGTTTCAAAACTGTATACATATGATATATACTGTATATAAATATATATTAATTTTTGTATAAATGCAAATCATTCATTATATATTAATTATCAAGATCTAAATAATGTTGCTAAAATATTCTTTTGGTCATAAATTTTATAAAAAAACTTAGCTCACTAACATCATATTAAAACAATTGAAACATCGATTATGAGCATTTCGACCCGATCGTTGGTTCAAACCACAGTTTTATCGATTTTATATATGTTTCAAGTCGCTTCAAAAACCTCCAGAAATCGAAGAAGTGTCGAAATCATTTATAATTTCTATAAATTAGAAAATACATAAAAGTTTGTGAATATTGAAATCAATCTTATTTTAATTCGAAGATTACTTTATCGAATATATACATATACATATAAATATATATTGATGTTAATATAAATTACATTAGTCTAAATAGTAAACAGAAGATCTAAATATTCTCTAATGAGTTCATTATTTAGTTTGAAGACAGAATCATCTACATCTTTTATATGTACATACATGTAGGTAGGTATATTTGCCGACGCCAAAAAATAGATGAGACGCATTCGGTACCTATAAATGTGTCTAAATATTTAATATTTGGCACGAAGATATTTTAGGAAAATGCAAGCGGAGAAAGGAAAAGATTCAAACGAGGAGAATTTTTTCTCTTCATGTTGATAACACGAATGACCATCAATCAATTTCAATTGTTTACCAAAGGAGACTGGTTCTCTATAGTGAGGCTTCCTTATTCTCCTTTATGTAGAGTCCTCGATAGCTTGATTCCTTATTTTATTTCATCATTGTTTGAAGAAGACCATTTAGACATTTAAATTTAGGAAATGAAATAATCTCAATTGCACTAGATAACCTGATTTATTCATTATTATCGATCAAGCTATAGATATCGATCAGGCTTTAAAAATAAATTTATTTATAAATGAGTAAATTGTAATCGGTTTTAATACATGAAAGTGTTAAGGATAAAGTTTTGTAATTTGATTCAATTACTATTTATGATGGTTGATAAGTCTTTTAAAATGCTATATTTAATGTAATTTGCAGTTATTAATCAAATTGAAATAGATAGTTTATGTACAGCTAATTTTACAAAATTTAGTAAAACTATATTTGTTTGAAATGTAAGAATCACTTGATATGTTTTAATACCAACTGAAACTTCCAAAAGTATTTTTAGCGAGTAAATTCAAAATAGCTACAGGCTTAAGTACTCGCTTATCTAATAAATATCCCAAATATTCATATATAGCAAACTGGTTACGTACTAACATATTACTCCAACAAGATAAATCTTTATTTTGAATAAATAATCAAACGTAAATTTGAGACATTTTAAAATATCAGAATGGCACTTTATACACATTAACATTTAGTGAAAAGCATTTAACGCATTAGTTTTTAATAATTTCATTTGAATATCTATATACTACTATCACAGACTATTATGAGTAGAATGAAGTATTAATATCTGATAGATTTTGTTTTAATGAACGTAACATCCATTTAAATCAAAATAAATCAAAATGAGAAGAAAACATGGAGAGACACATTTTTGAAAATTAGCCTCATTTTGAATCGTTTGAAACTAATGAGAAACAGTCTTAAAAGGAGAAATAGACAAATGATTCTTTTCCCGTTTGTGTCTCAATTTTTATGAAATCTGAAAAGCAGTTTGCCTGAAAAGTGGAAATGACTTGCTTCGTGCATTCCAGAATTCTATTCTCTTAAAAGGCAAAAACATTTTTCTCATTTGCAGTAATACTAAACTATTTTTATTGAATTCGCAATAAGCAGTTTTTTAAATAAGCAGTTTTTTAAATAAGCAGTTTTTGCTTGCTTGTGTGTAAAAATAAAAATATAGTTATAATATTTATATTGTTTTCTAATTAAACTATATTTTATTAAAAGTTTACTTTGACATAAAAAGTTAAAAAATTTCTGACAGAGTATTTGGAATATACATTGAAAATCCATTTTGATTTTGATTTTGATTTATATGAAATATATGCATAAAGTATGTGTTTTTTAGAACTTGACATTTACTTTGTAAAGATAATTCTAAACTGTTACAGGCAATGTTGTGTTAATTATGTAAAAATATCACGAAATGTATAACTAATAAGTCAGGCTCTTACCTCTTTGTATCAAACCCCTTTTTTATATCAAAAGTATGCAAAGTCACAACTGTTTTTAAGTAATCAAAATTAATTATTTAAAATGTATTTACAACTTTAAACATAAACTTAAAATCTGAAAAATAAATGTTAAAATTCATAAAATAATTTCTCATAAACGAATATAAATATAACAATATTAATGCTATATCACTTTCTGTGTTACGCCAGCAATAAGAACGCATTGCAGATAAAAAGTTATAATTGTTGTATTTTCCTACCGTAGCATTTTTAGAGCTTTATTTTATATAAATCCTTTATTTAATTAAGTAATTAATTGTGTAATTAATAAATTATATATATATTTATTAATGATATAATGGTGCTTTTTTGCATTATTTTTAGTAAGTTTTATATATTGCTATCTTGCATAGTATGTTACTATTAAAAATGAAATCAATTTGCAATATAGCCTCTTTGTGTATAGTGGATAACATGTTTTGTTCAGTATTTAATAATGATATATGTGAGCTGTTTAAACCACACTATGGCCAGGTAGATGATCCTCTCCTCCGCGTTAATAGATTCAAAACAATAAATGTCTGAATTTGGGAGGAATTGCTAAAAGTGACGCGGAATTAATATTTATGCTCCTGTAAAATTTGTTTGACAATCATTTTATTTCAGGATTTTCTCTCTCATAAGACTGTGCTAATTTGGTTAATATATTTAGTTCTAAATTGATTTGACTAGTCAGCAGGTCTTCCTAATGACTGTTGGTTCAGAGAAATTGTCCATAATGTTCTCAAATAAAACAATTTTTTGAGAAACGTGAGTGTGATCCCACTTTTAATGGTTTTGTAAGGTTGCTAATAAAAATTTTGTTCAGTTAAATGCAATACAGACGAATAGTTAAAATTATTTTAGAATATTACTTTATTAAAATCATTCTTATTAATTGAGCATAATTTGTAATTTCTGTTTTTGCACTTCATAATTTGTGAGAATCCGGAGTCGATATTATATATGTAAAATTTTAAAATTTTACATCAGTAAGTTTTAATATTAACCACCTAATATAGAACTTTCTGTGTTGAATGACATGTAGATATAGGTACATGTAGTTAATATATAATATACTTGAAGATACACTTTGGTAATTTACTATTTGTAGTTGTATATGCCTTTCGCGCAAATTGATAAATAACTTAGTCGATCAATAATGACAATTAACTGTTTAAAGCAATATTATAAACTTTGTTACATCTTATTTATTCTTATATACAGGGTGGCCCAAAAGTAACCGAACCCAGTAGCAAAAAAATTGAAATTGCATAAATTTAAACATTTAAAA
>JAYRBW010053757.1:0-11063 GCA_036023295.1 Invenusta paracnida
GTGTTGTTCAGCTCTCTGTGTATCGAAACAGTGTTGTTCAGCTCTCTGTGTATCGAAACAGTGTTGTTCAGCTCTCTGTGTATCGAAACAGTGTTGTTCAGCTCTCTCTGTATCGAAACAGTGTTGTTCAGCTCTCTGTGTATCAAAACAGTGTTGTTCAGCTCTCCCTCTGTATCGAAACAGTGTTGTTCAGCTCTCTGTGTATTGAAACAGTGTTGTTCAGCTCTTTCTGCATCGAAACAATGTTGTCGAGTTATCTCGTCATCGAAACAGTGTTGTTCAGCTCACTCTGTATCGAAACAGTGTTGTCGCCTCTATCTGTATCAAAACAGTTTTGTCGAGCTCTTTCCGTACTGCTAGCAGACGTCAGTAATGTGAAACCACCAATTTATATTACTTCATTCACAATTAAACTTTATTGATTTTGTATATATCAATATTATTTTCTAATTCATTCATTAATATTTTTTCTTGATTTTTCTGTTCTATATAATATGTACTTTATTTATATGATGGAAAAAATACATACATTACATATTTACTTCAAGTATAATAAGTATTTCGCTAGTATATGTATATTCTGTATTATGAACGTCGATTATGTAAAATATACTAAAATATTCTTTAAACTTAAACATTTTTTACTCTCGGATAGCCTCCATAACATTGTCTACTAATTAATATAGCTTCCAGATATATAGATATACATAGATTATATAGAGTAATAATCCTTGATCATCAAAGATGGAATATCCGGCAAACTATTGATTTTTTCTTTATTGAAAATAAAAATAAAATATGAAACGTATCTTTAACTTTAAGGATATTAAAAAAATTGTAATAAAATGTCAAATTTCGAGTCATTTATAACTATCATCATATTTAGCAGATAAACGTGTACAAGGTATGCACCTGAACTACAAATTGCTCGTATAATATTACCGTAAATGTCATTTACGTTTCGGTAGACAGTAATCTTAGCTACAAATTTAATTTGTATTATTGACAAACCCACCAACGATAGTAGAGCAGTGAGGAATTACTTATTTAACTAAACTCTTTGTTTGAATTGTATATTAATAGGTATGCACTTATTACATATACTATGTAGATAATTTAACATTTTTATAATTAAGGTGTCTCTAACGTTTTGTGATACGAAATGTCACCAATGAAAGTGAAATGCAGCTAAGGAGAATATTAATGGTTATATGAAAGATTATAAGTGCAGATAATTAATTGTAAATGAAATATATTTTATGATAAAATTATTGTTTGACTTGCTCCATTTTTAACCCATATTTTATGCAATATTAAAAGATTAAAATTATTTTAGCGCTTATTAAAATACCAGTGCTATAATGCTGTTATAACATATAACATTATACTTCTACAATTTTAAATCATAATACAATTTGAAAGTTACAGACCATTCAGATATATTTGTAACGCAATTCTAATAATTTAAACTTATTATATTTATAAGATACACAACGCGATATTTCTAAGAAACGGCATATATATATTAAATACATTCATCTATGTTTATCAATTTTTGATATTATTTCCACTAATATAATACAACACGATAGATAATTAATTAATCAGTTTAATCAATACTTGATCTTTACATTCATAATTATAATCGTATACCTACTTATAATACTCTATTTTATGATGCCTTGTATCTAAATAAGGAATATAAAAATCACGTAACTTATGATCACTTAACATGGATAAGTACGTCTAAGTGGAATTATTTCCGATATTGTTGACTGTCGTGGATGCAGTCAACTTGATGGCGTAGTTAAATGAGCCTAACTCTATTGAGACTAAAATATGCACAGCTGCATAATGAGACAATTAATTTAACAATATATATTGGTGATCGGAGATGATACTATTTTTTCTTCTTCTATAAGTACAATATACTGAGATGCTGTTTTCTGTATGTTTCACCGAGACTTAGATATATGTAGTCAGGGATACACGCTTGTTCATTTTATTAATCATATTTATTGTCTATTTATTACATTGATACCACCTGCAACGCACATTAATGAAGCGTTTGATCAATATAGTCGAAACATATATGGAGTTGATCCGTATATAAAAGCTTCTGCTGAAATATGGATTTAAGAGAAAAGAGTTTTCAATAATATAGTAGGAGTTAAGTTAGAATAAATATACATAAATAAATTTTAAATTTAATTTAATTTATAAATCTTATTAAAATACTGCATGCAGAAAATAATTTTTAGAGTATTTTGTCTATTATATATTTGTTTGTACGCTACTAAATATAGCTGCAATATCTTCAAAATTTAAATTCTTGTAAATTACATGTAAACCTTCTTTGAAGTTTATAAGATTTAGGTTTTACTAATAAAATCATATATAGTGGAATAGGTAGTATATGAAACAAATAGGTATAACTGAAAGCTGACATAGATTAGATGGAATATAGACACAAATCATAATTAAGATTAAATAATTGTGAAAAATTGCCTTCAAATTAGTCTAACTTAATCGTATTCCTTAATTACGCAATTAAATTATACTTATTGGTTTTATCTGTTTAAAATTGGAAGCATTTCATTTGATATTGTTTCAGATGCTACCATTAAGTTAAAATAGTATATATTTGTAATAATATGTATGAAAATAAAGGATGAAAATGAATGAGAGACATCAGAGGAGGCATTCAAAGAAATTGTTTTATACGAAAGAGTTTTGTTATATAAGCTCTTTCATCGTGCGCATTCATATTTATTATAGAGCATTTTCTCCGTTTAATGTATAGTTAAGCATTTGTCATTTTTATTGCAGAAATATGGAAGAACGATGAAATCATTATATATACATATAGTATATACCCATTATATACCTTATAGCTTAATACAAATTCTAGGAAGATACGCACATAAGACGACCTCAATGATATACACAATTTCTAAAAAGGTTCGAGTTTCTATTTTCAAATGTACATCTCAGTTGGGTGATCATACCCGTATGTGCTGTGCTGTTGCATTCAATTGAGGGTATTTGGAGGACATACGGGTTCGACTAATAAATTAGACAAACACTCAAAATCTGGCGGTCAAAGTCAATAAGAAAATATATATTACACTTCGTATGTATATACCTACTTTCTTCATGACAAATTCGACGTTTATTTGTCAGTTGTAAACACTCTATTATTTGTATTCTTGTGGGGCGCAGATGCATCCTGACTTGGCCTGAAAGTTCTGGTGAAATTACCTCAGTTTCAGAAGGAATTGGCAGCGCCAGGACTTCTTATATTACCTCATGGCTCGAGAAGCATCTTGCCCCCCCCCCTTCTTCAACTTAGTACACTATATATACAGATCAACATTGGCAGTACTTTTATTATGCTTTTTTCGGGTTATGTATATCCAATATTTACCTGTCCTGAAGTGGGTATGCATTCATAGCTATTCACATTTTATTCAACTCGCTTTTTGTGTACGTTAATATAATATGTGTATATGTATGTATACACTTATCTTTGAGTATAAGAAAGGCCATGCTTCAGATAAAAGAGTTTACCGGCTTAACAAAAACGATCTTTTTAGACAGATAAAAATATTTCAGTCGATTACAAAATTAACATTTTATTAAGTTTAACCTCCAAGCTAAGATTAAAGTTTTTCTACATTTAAACTTAATAAATTTGCACTATATATATGTATATGCAGAGTGACACGAATTACTTCTAATATTTATTTGAAATATACTATTAAATCACTAGAAATATGTACGAATAGTACAGCAATGATGAATATTTATAGATATAAAAAAAAGTTATACTATTAATTTTGTTTAAATATATATAATATATACTTACAATTCGGTTAATTTCAAACAATCAAACGAAAATTTTCAAAATCAAATGAGTACGTTTTTATCAAATATAACCAAAAACGACAAATGGCGAATACGATGTGTCCGGTTAAAAAAAAGCGCGTAAAAAGTACGGAACATATTGTTATTAATCTTATATTATTATATTTCTTTTATTAATAGTTTCGATTCACAGATTATAGTTTGTCTAGTTTTAGATTTGGTTATTTGTCTATACGTAACGCCGAGGAAATACTCATTTAAAATTATATTAATAATTTTGATTTATATTTTCGACAAATGCGCAATAGTTATTCATTTTTGTTTTTTAAATTAAAATTTGTAAAAAAAGAATTTGAAAGCTTTAATACGAAAATAATTTAATATAAAAAGTGTAACATTCTAAAATGAGAAAAATCTCAAGTAGAAAGTTTCTAAAAAGTCCAATTATAATATTTCCATCATTTCTCAATCAGATTAGGTATCAAAGATTCACCCACAGTTACCCTTAATCGGAAAGAGTTTGTCCCTGTGCCCTTTTCGTAAATGAAATCTAGCTTACTGTGCCAGTGAGGCAGACGATGTTGTTTTTGTGACCTTTCCATAGTAAGAGAACGCATCCCAGCTCATCATCAATTTAATGCGCTCACTCAACTCCATTATAAGACAGACACGCAATTTACTGTCGGCTTGGAGAGAACAATAAAGATAGGAAACTCAAAAATTACCGGAGGATAAATAGTAATTATTAGAAAAAATTGATTATTTGTAGGCACTATTATTAATCTATTAATGTAAAATTACTTTTAATAAGATGAAACAATCAGATTTAGTTCAAAATAGAAAAAATGGATATGAAAAACGGTCCAAATTCTTTAGCCTGTTAGTTTTGTGTATGCAAGTACAGAATTATACTATTTTCTAAAATATTTTCGTTTTGTTTTTGGAATATATTATATGAGTTGTTTGGTTGAATCACGATAAGTTTAATATATTAGGTTATGTAAAAATTCCTTCCAATTAAATTGCAAAGTATTGTGTATACAACTTTATGTAATAAATACACAGAATAATCTCGATTTTGTTTCGAAAAATATGTTTAAAAATTGTCTTCTGATTAATTTTAATTTTAATTTCAAAATTAATTGATTACCTCTCTAATTCGTTTGAGAAATAAATCTGTACACACAAAGCATTAATTTATATGGAATTTAAACAAAATATTAAAAATATTGACAATAACATTTTTATAGAAATTATGTCATGTGTTTGATACTAATAATCCAATATTTATTTATCAAAAAGGTGATCTGTAGGTGGGATAATAAGTTTGTATGTATGTTTGAAGAAAGGAAGACTCGCTAATTGCGGTGATATCCTGAAACTAAATTATGGACATTGTGTTTACAGTAATTAAATTAAGATCATTATATTTGATTTATAATAGAATTTTGTAATCCATTTTGGATGAGGTTTCTTAGATTATTGCTTTAGATATGGATAAATTTGGATTTATTTTTAGAGCATTGTCCATTAAGTCTTACAAAACTTGAGTATTGTAAGTTTGATGAGGTTACAATGTATGTTCCACATTCTAATTTATACATTAAAGGGTGACTTCAAGTAACATTTACACAGGAAATGAAAATTTGGAATATTTTACATAAATATAGAAGCTGCGGAAAATATGTTGCACAAGGACTATTATAATAGATTAATTATTATTCGTTTTCGAACTTTTTTCTATATATATATATATTTAGAACATACTCAAACAAAATTCGCGAATATATAGAAATAACAACTTATTAAACTCTCATCCTGCACATTAATGATAAATATAATACAAGGTATTAAAAATCAACTTATTGTCCAAAAATTATTAATAATACTAGTAATATTCATAATAATAAAACTAAAAAATTCAACACTGATATGATTTTATCTGAACTGTAATTTATCAATTCCTCATTCATCAATAACAGGATATTTCAAATGTTTACACTTTTATCATCCTGTTGTGATTTAATTTGAGAATAACAAATAATATTTTCTATTATTGCTAAAACGGAATCTCCAAAAATTGAAAACATTCCTGTTATATAACCACAGTGCTGGGGATATAGTTTTATAAATAAGCTGACAACATTGACAACATACATCTCCTAGTCGTCAAGTCTTCCATTAAAACCAAAAAGTAAAAAATGAAGCAGACAGAAATGCATTAAAGATAGCTGCTTCAGTCAAGCTGTTTAGATGTCACTCAACTGTCAACTAATGAAAGTACAATCTCTGATGATCTGATCGATTTAATTCTACAATAACTGATCGATATAGTTCTTGCAAATGTCAGGAAAATATTGTTATTGAGTCCAATGTTAATGTCATATTGCAGTATGTTGGCATTTCTACAAGTAAAATATAATTCTTTTATATTTTAATTATATGAAAAAACTATATGGAATATTTAATTTGATAGTTTGATAGTAATTACATATAAAAATAAAATATTATATCTGTACCTATAGGTATATGTATACAAAGATCTACAGTAACGGGAGACATACATAAACTCTATATTCTGTAGATTAATTTGTAAGTCATGCTATTCATTTAGAAATAAATAAAAAGCATTCGAGTACACATTATGAGGTGTTGATAACTATGATATCAAGTAAACATCAAGAAAAAATACTTTTTTGAAGGCAATAAAAGCTTGTTATGATTAATTCAATTTAGAATTTTAATGATTCTGTCAAGTTTGTGACTTATTATATTTGCTAGTTAATTACTTAAATTTTCTCAAATATTTGGAAGTTCTAAATACAGAACATTAGAATAAGACGTGGATAACTGACATTCGCTCATATGCTTATTACTAATTATACAGTAAATAATATACATGCAGGAAAAAGTTTATATTCCGTGGGAAATCTTCTATTGGGGTCCAAAGTCCATTTAGGCGTATATTATAATCAGATAAACTAGATACAATAAATGTCTGATTTTGTATTACTATATATAATAAATCAATCAATGATAAAATGTTTAAGGTGCCTGAAAAACATATCGATTCTTAAAAGTGATGTCATTTAATGATATATATTTTGATATAAATTGTAAAACTGTCACTATGGATAGAATTCTTATTTTAAAACATCAATGAGCTACAAATAATTCAAAGTGGTATTAAGCAAAAATTATTAGTGTTTACTAAATAATATTAAAGGAGGCTAAGAAGTACTATGAGAGATGAATTATTATTTAAAAGTTATTATAATTTATTTTGATTATACTTTAATGAGGATTTATTAGCATTATACTTGATAGATGTATTTTCGCTCGTTTTGTTTGATATTTTAAAATTTTCTTTCTTGACATAGTATTTTGGTAGTTAAATTGAAACTTTTATATACAAGTTGTATTAGGTGTTTGTTAATTAAATTTTTTACTCTCATGAGCAAACTACTGTTTCTATTTGTGACATTTTTATCAAATAATATGCAACGATTTTCATATGGTTTATGTCCTTTTGAATTTATTTTAAATTCTTTTTATTTTAAAGAAATATTCTACTATTAAAATATATAAAGCGTAATTTTAAAACGCCAAAATTGTTTAAAATCTAATTTGACAAAAATGTTTATAAGAAGTGAGTAAATTGTATTAATATATATATTTTTTAAAAATACAAATTTTACACATATTTGTCAATTCTTACCAATTAAATATGTACTATTTGTAATTAATTAGCAAATATAACTGTCTAATTATGAATTTGGTGAATAGTTTTTTTTTGTAAATATGAGAAGGAAAATAATAAATTGAGAAGAATTAGTTCGCATGACTCTAAAGTAAGTGGCTAAATTTAACCTGACAAATCTTCTTGATACAAAAATATAAGTATAATCATTTTTTATTAGTTTTGTTTGATTTTGATACAATTATTTTAAATCTGAGTTAGGATGGATTTTTCTTCCCAACTTTAAACGTCAATCAAAATTATTTAGAGAAATTTTTCGCAGCAGCCGTTTATAGCCACGATGAAATATCAAAGAGCTAAATGTCTAAATAAAAGTCTGAAATAGATATCTAAATCCTAAGAAAAGTAGGATAAACGTATTCTTAGTTTTTCTGAAATAAAAATACACATATTGCAGAGTCCAAAGAAAGCTTGAAAGCAATTTTTAATTCCACTTTTAATGCAAATAATAATTGATGACGTTATTTATTTAATATATAAAATTATTTTATTACAAATTCACTATATTAAATTGAACTTTCATAACATAAGTGTAATAATATCATGCGATTCATGCTTCATTCATTGCCAAACAATTTTTAGTCGTAATTAATTAACTACACCATCTCCTGAAAACTTCTCTTCCCTAATTGAGATCGATAATTATTTAATTTCCGTCCAGACAAAAAAAATCGCGCGGATCTTTAATTTAGTTTTACATGTTGCCTACTGCGTGTTATAGTATATACATATATATTGGTTCTCTCAAAATTTCTGAACCAACGCATTTATCAAGTCAGATATCTCATTATTCTCGTATATTTTCATTAAAGACATGCAGTCTGTGGTGATACAGAAGGATAGAGCGGAACGAATTCGTCAATGTCCTTGTTCATTCGCTCAATAGTTTGGAGAGAAAAGCTGGAAACAGCCGCCGTGTAGTTCTGCGGTTAAATTAACAACCCCCCTCATTTCTTTCTGATCCATACATGTGATCTGTACAGCAAGGGAGGCTGACAGGAGACTTCGTCGCGCATGTATCAGTTAGAATAGTGTGTACAGCAAGTTATAATTAATTTTCAACAAGTGGGCAGGAAAACCACAATATTTATAATTTTATATAGTAGAGCACACAAGGAACTTCCATTTAGGGATACGCAGTATATGACGCTAGCCATTAGATAGATGTAATTGCTTTCACAAATAATTTTGTTTCATATTTAGTAGATGTATATATAAAGTATGCAATAATGTGACATACATCTACAAATATAGAGGAATATATAGTGGGTGTGGGTTGGCATCGACATCTAAATATTCATCCGCAGATAAGATCAAAACTTTTGTAAACTATAAGATTATTGATTTATTATGGTAACACGCAGCCCATTTATTACTATTGACAATTTAAAAAACTAGGTACTTCCATGTCAAATTTTAGTGATATATCTATAAATATATAATCACAAATATAAAAGGGGTTTCTGAACCCGTTTATAAGAAAAAAAACCCAACCGTTCCTTATAAATGAGTTTTATAAGTACTAATTTTTTTTCTGCACCATGTGATTTCGATACTTGTATTTTTGGTAGTTGTCGACATCAAACATAGACTTTAACTGGTGAACGACCTTTCAGAACGTACAGTTAGGAAAACTCTATCCTGTACAGATTCCAGTTTACTTAATGGGAAATATTCTTATATTCTTTGCATTTCGTACAACCGTATTTAAGCGAAGGACTAAAATTATCTCGCATTCTTTAGATAACATGGATCATAACATCATTAAAATTCTTGTGCAAACATTTATAACTTTTTTTTATGGATAAATTATATTTCTGTTGTGCAAATTTTATTCAACAATCCAACATAGAAATTACGCTCTTTCAAAGCGATTAAATAAATATATTATGTATTTATTAGGTAATATAGTATATATTATTTATATAATTGATTATCAATAAATATCACATTGCTTTAACCACACTGACTTTAAGTTTACATTATATTAAAATATTTTTTGTAACAAAATAACTTATACATATTAGGTATTATGATATTAAAAGCAATATGATTCGTCTAGGTAATTATAAAGAAGGTATAACTAATATTATTTATATATTCATATAATAATGCATATTATAAGAGCTAAATATTTTCGATATTTGTAGAAATGATAATTAAAAAACAGTTCCGGCACTTCAAAATCTTAATTATGCAAAAAAGCGGTATATTTGATAAATATTTTGACAGTTTTGCCTACTGCATAAATGTGTGTCTGTTTAACAGTATTATTGTGATATTTACACTATTATCTTCTAAAAACTTAATTGTATGCTTACAAATGATTTCTGACGAAACAACTTACCTGGCGTGATCGTGTGATTTTTCGAAAAATTGAAATATTGCTCGTATCATAGTGGAATATGATACCAAATAGCGCGCACATCATCCTGTGTGGTTGGCAGTTTGGGGAGGCCTGTGTTCTTTAAAATATTCATATAATAACAGAGTGTCAGTGTTGAGTCTCCTGTTTCTCCCCCTTATTAGCATATATAACAACGTAGCCGAATACTTAGAGCGTTGATATTGTAATGAACTAGCTTCGTTATCCTTCTACACGTTTATACATTAACGGCTCTATATTATATAAAAAATATACAACTTTATTTGCATGATTTATGGCGTCTACAATTCGTGTAGTCAACAGTCGGATTATAAAGTTCAGAAAGCTGGCCGAATAGACTGGAGGTGATATAATTTTTATTTAATATTTAATAAAATTTACAGGTTAAAACTGTCTTATCATGTCTTTTTCTGATTTTAAACTAATCAAAGTGATATAAAAGGATTGCACTTATTATAGTTTATAAGAGAAAACTATGCTTGTAATTGCGTGTATACATTTTATCATTGAATGGTTTGATTAATTATGAATTGATACTGACACATATATTTGTGTGTTTGTAATAATATTAAAAGTTTTAATATAGTAGTTGTCGAAATGTAATCATTAATTTATTTAAAAAAATTGGAGTGATGTACTAAAAGTCATACATCATTAGGTATGAAATTTATATTTTCTAATAAATTTATTTATCGGCCTACATATGTAATTTTCTTTTCTTTACTTTACTTTCCTTTTTTCTTTCTTTTTATAAGATATTTCTTTTTTCTTTTTTCCTTTTTCCTTTTTCCTTTTTACTTTTATGTGTTAATTGAACTATAATATCTTTAATTTGTCTATGTCAGTCAAAAAATCGAATAAATCTGAAGCAGCGTAGATACATTGTGCCACAGTTAATATCGTATTAATAATTATAAGGGACCTCATATTATGTAACAATTGATACTCAAATTGCAAACAGTGTTTCTACTTCCTAGATGATAAATACACTAAAAGGCATAGCTGGCATACGTCATCATGACAGTTTTTTAGAAAAGAGTATATGTGCCG
>JAYRBW010053768.1:0-11062 GCA_036023295.1 Invenusta paracnida
GCAAAATCCTAGTGGAACTAGGTTTGGGTTGTTCAAATCAGACTTAAACATTACAACGGCCTTGTCAATGTCGAAACAGTGGCAGCTGAGTTGTGGTACAAAACATAATAGCTTCACTGCCCTCTGAGATATTTTGTTGAATTACCGTACTTTCATCTGAGTGATGATGGAATCAAGCTTTGAATGGCGACTATCCGACGATAATACATTTCCGGAGTATCTGCAGGTGTGTTTTGATGATAAAGTTGTCGCTTGGCGATTCTTGGTAAAGATGTCTGAACTTTCACTTCATGGCCTATTCTTTCAGCATGTGTGAAC
Organism: Invenusta paracnida; assembly: GCA_036023295.1. NCBI lineage: Eukaryota > Metazoa > Platyhelminthes > Proseriata > Coelogynoporidae > Invenusta > Invenusta paracnida. Next base: position 319 of record JAYRBW010053768.1, read on the forward strand.
ACTTTGTTAAATTGGTTCTCTGTGTCCGATCGAACTGCTTTCAGGTCAGTAATGGTATCTGTAACATCCTAATAGGCTGCTACAATATCAACAGTTCGACCTTAAGTCGTTTTGTGATGTCATGAAGAGGATGCAGAAAGTAATACAAACTAATAAGTCCAACAAAATCGCATATGTCATTTAAAAACGCTGTTGCCTCTTTTTTGGAGTTTTGATCCCATCCATTTAGTGCATTCAGGTGAAAACGTATCTATATAAATTAGGGTGAGAACCATTCATAATTTCGACAATAAAGGGAAAAGACAAATAAAATGTTCATAAGCACTATCTCTTTCTGACCATCGTGTTTTGCAAATATCTTTGATTATTTTTCGGGTATTCGGATGTAAGTTTTTATTGTCATACTGTCCCCTCTGCCCCATAGATTGTGATAAGAGGGCATTTCAATTAGAAAGATATAAAAGGCTATAGCTAAGGCATAAATACTATATCCACATTCTTATATGGATGCCATAAGTAGGCCTACTACCTATATAGAAAAGGGCACAACTTACAATTGATTTTAGAAACAAAGGCATTACAACATCAAAATAAGGCATAGATCGAGGGTAGAGGAGTTTGGGTATATCAGTATTATGTCGTTTAAAAAAAACGTTATTTATTTTATCAAAAATTCATTTTTTTAAATTTGGGCATAGCACTCACAAAAAAGACAAACATTCCTGAAAAAGGGCAGAGCTCTTCTCAAAAAAGGGCAGAGCACTCCCCAAAAAGGGCACCTAACAAAAATAGAGGGTCATTTGCACCACCCTTACCCCCCCCCGCTGGCGACGGCCATGACAAGCATAGAGAAAATGTTGAAAACATTTACCATTATTACTCAATTCCTTCAGGAACTATTTTGTGAAAATAAGTTTGATATGGAGTGGTCTTCTATAGGGCTTCTATCGACTGATGATTGGATCGTTTGTCTTGTCAGCTTCCAAGAATTCAATGGATGGGCCACACCTTCTGGGTCCAATGTTTCTCTCGAGCTCGGCTACGTCACATGCATATATAATAAGGAAACATTGAGATTAAGTCTGTCTGTTGACAAAGGAGTAAGCTGACCATTGTCAGATCCAAATAAATGATCCTCTTGTGCTCATGATATTTGAGTAAGTTCATGACCATTTTTATATGTCATTGTGTTATTCACGCAAATGCAATGATTGACCAAATGCAATTGCTCCATAGATATTGGCCATTATACAAAAATACACACTCGAGGCTGCGTTTAGAACTATTCAGAAACAATCGCCAATATATTAGATTGTATAAGATTATACCCTAACATTCATTCATTCATAAGATTATACGTAATTGCCTAAGAAAACCTGGGGTAGTATATATATAAAATATTGTGGCAGTATACAAACTATTTTACTTATATGATAAAGGGTACAAAGAACTTGTACCGCTTTCCGAAATATTAAACTTTAGCAGAGAGAACAAGTAATAAAATTGTCAACAGCCAGTTGGTAGGCTAATAGCTCAGCTGCTTTCTTGGAAAACCTTAAATCACGCCCTAGGTCTTTCAATTATGATTGTCTAAACAGCTTAGGTGACTAGATGACTTAGATGACTATTTTTTATCTGATGAGTAGTCTTTGGATTTTTGAAATCGTTTCTTTAAGTTCCTTATGCTATCCGCAACACTATTTATGAACACGTTCAATGCATTCATCTTCAGATGAGAAAAAATCATTAAAAACTGGAATCGGAAGTTCAATGTACAATAATGTAACTGTAAACTGCAGTATTTATTTAAAGTTTGTTAATTAGCCAATCAGTGACAACTATTCTGAGTTTAGCAGCATTTATTTATTTTTCAATGCTAGATTACAATTATTTGGATACATGCGAGTTATATTTCCACTAAAGTCCGAAATTGCACATTTAATGCCTTTAGGGCCGTATTCATGAAGGCGATATAGAGCTATGTTTGATATAAGTTTATGATTTATATTGAGAATATCTTATATCTAAGGCAGCTGAAAGGGTTCAAAAGGAAATTCACTCTAATAGTTATGAAATTCAGACATTTTACACATATAAGTGACATTATGTACACATATGTAACATAATATGTACATAATGTCACATAATTTGCACATAATGTTACATCCTATGTGTGAAATGCCTGAATTTCATAACTATTAGAGTGAATTTCGTATTATCCCATTCCAGCCCGTTTCAGCTGCCATATATATCGTATTCACAAAAGTGATATTGCTTAAACTAGATATAAATTCGGTAAATTTATATCGAGATTTTATACTTGCTAACACCAGGTATAAATTGCGATATAGGCGTTAGTTTATCTATTAAAATACATTTTATAACAACCATTACACATGCATTAAAATTAATATTTTAGAAATGATTGATTTAGTTGATGATCGGGAAATTAATCCAGACATTCCGTATACTTCAAGAAAAACATAATCCATTTGATACTAATGATGAAATAAAATTTTAAAATTAGATACAGATTTAACAAAATTACTATAGGGAATTTGTAGTAACTTCTCTGCGATATTATTCCATGTACGTTTTTTGATTTTACAATAATTTGATCCGTTTTTTCTTTTCTATAATATTGATTTGTATTTTACAACATTTTCAAATAACAATTCAACCTCGTCTATGGCGGACCAAAGTGTTCAATTACTTATTTATTAAATAGCTCACTTATTTAAAAAACTCACGTATTTAATAAATTAGTGAGTTATTTATTAAATAAGTGAGTTATTTTTTAAATAAGTGAGCAATTTATTAAATAAGTGACTTATTGTTTAAATAAGTGAGTTATTTTATAATAAGTGAGTTATTTATTAAATAAGTGAGTTATTTATCACATAAGTGAGATATACGTGATTGAACCCTTTGGTCCGCCATACCTCGTCTTTTCTCTAAAATTAGTCTCCCTATTCTTTTTTGGAATTAGACATATTCATAATAAAATTTTGTAAAAAAGTATGACGAGCTAAAGCTACTAAATCGTCGTTCTGTGCTTACAACAGCGTGAATAATATTTATTCGTGATCTGAAATTATTAACAGAGTGTTTTGCCTAAAGAGCCAACCAAAAATAGCCATAAGATTTCTGCCAGAGAGCGTTTTAATTAATTAAAAAATGTGTTATATCTGATTTAACTTTATCGAGTTTTGTTTAGTTTCGTGAATACGGAATAAAGTTATATCGAGTATACCTTTATATCGAAGTTAGTTATATTGAGTATAACGTTTATATATGTTAAATCGTCTTCGTGAATACGGCTCTAAGTCGATACTGTAACAATTATCCCTATTAGCTACTCTGAAATTGCAAGAAAACTATAGCTCATGCATAGGAACTGATTGGAGATTTGAAATTAACGTTATAAAAATACATAGAATCAGTTAAAAAGTGTCAAGCAGCCCTTGTTTAATAAATTGTTCCTTGGTGTTATGATAGAGCAAAAATTAATATTTTTAAATGCATCAACGCTAATATAGGCACATTTCCCATTTGTTTATTATATATTTATACATTATTAATACATTATTTATTTTATTTATTCTGTGATTGATAGAATATACTATGAAAAATAACAATATATTGCGCTTTAGACCTATTCATAAATCACACGTTTTACATGTAAAAACAAAATCTAGTACACCAGGTATTATGTAATATAGATGATCATTTCAATATTCAAAAGAGTAATTAATATCAATGATAGCTGAGATATAACTAAATTTATTAAGATCTTTGTTGAATCAAAATAATATTGTATTTTAAAATATAAATTAGTTAAAATCGTATGGGGCTTTTATTGATTAGGCATTTTGAAATGCAATTGATATATTATAAACATACAATAAATATATTGCATATATGAAATGTACACGTTACAAACTGAATAACGCAATAATATTAAATATACATATATACCAACAAATAGTACCCTTAATAATACTATATAAAATTCATTAAAAGCAAGTAATTAAAGTATTTACCATGAAATGTTTCCTTGGGCATCTCTGAACTTGGTCTTATATCTAAAAAACAAATATATTTATTTTAAATTTAAGTGGTTTTTCAATCCATATCTATACAGTGTTTAGTACTGTTTTTATTTTTCATCTTTTCATATGATACGATGTATGAATATAAATATGTTACAGACAAGTTTTCTAAAATATACATATATTTGTGTATACATGCACTAATTGATTATTTACTTTTATTTTCCTTGGACGGTATACTATGTATATATACATTTTGTCAGTGTGTTCTGTAAATTCTTTAATTATAAAGAACTTGTAGTTCTCCCTGATTTTGCATAATATGTATACCTAATACATACATTTATATACATACCGAAGCTTGAAAAAATAATGTAATTATTTGTATTTCGCATCATATAGTCATCAGTTTTCTTTACTTTTATTTTAATAATAGGATTTCTCGTAACAATTTTATAAATATATGAGAGAGAAAAATCTGATACAAGTAATCTTCATTAAATGCCCGCTATGATAATATATCAATTTTCTGCACACATTCGCAATAATATCAAATTACAATTCGCAATAATATCGATTACAAAACATTATAAAACAATTGTCAGCGTTTTGCTTCTTACAGGTTGGCAGAGTGCAACGGTATCCTTCAAATCCGGGTTTACAAACGCATTGGTATGAGGTTGAATTGGTTTCTACGCATAATTGGTTATCACTGCACTCTCGACAGTCAAAACATTGTCGCCCATTACCGACAAAAGGCTTTCTGCAGACACACTCGCCGAACACGCATTCCGCATTTGGATCGCAGATTTGAGTACACACTAAAATATTGAACAGATCGGACAATTTTTTAATTCATATTAAATTTATTTATATCTAATTTTAATTGTTTGGTCAGTTAAGTGATACAAATGTAAGGTAGATGTTAAATTCGAGTAACTAGTATATCAACGGCTAGTACTTAAATAATGTTATTGTAATTGTAAATTAATAAATAATTCAATAATTATTAATTAATTAACACTTCTCTAATTGGGTTTTGGCATAAGCGTTAACTACCAATGACACTATTATTCAACTATTTTTAGATGATGAACCTTATGAACGATATTTATATTTGAGCCTACGCCATAAGTTGAAGAGACAAAACGTTATATTTTAACTCACCCCCTTTTTACTTCTCCTTTTAGCCACGTAATTTAAGAGCTGTGTAGAGATTGAGTTAAATCACAATATGTAGGTGCAACACAATAAAAAAGGTTCATAATATAGTTTGATGATATAAGAAAAAACCCACAATTTTAATTAAGATAATTTATGGGTTAATGTTTTTTTTATATATTTATTTTACAGCGAATGGTATGTTATTATTCTTGATAGCTTGCTGATAATATACATAGGTACCAAATACGCAAGAAGAATATCTATAAGATTCAAATATATTTAGATCTGCATACTTTATAATATAAGTAGGTATAGCCTGTTTCAAAACTATTAAAAAATGTTATGTGAAATGCTAATATAACTTATTATTATTACTGAATTTCTGAAACAATTAGAGATTTATGGAATGTTCCTCTTATATATAATTCTACGATATTTTATTAATTTTAAAATATATAAAATATAATTGGAAAAATGTTACACTACTTTCCGGTTTTATTTTGTATATTGATTAATGTATAACTAATTATTGCCTAATAACACTGACATTATAAAAATCTTTTCAAAATCTTTTTTGTGGTATATTTTGACTAAATTACAAGTCCCAAATAGCGTCGTAAAATAGTAGACGATTATGCAACAGAATTTTATATTTATCACGTATAATCCATTTCTAGATAGTTTTTTATGAAATGGAACACTCGTAAAATTGTAAATTATCTCATACAATCTTGAATTTCCTTTGTAATCATAAATCGTGGATTTATATTTTATGAAACGCAAAAAAAATATTAGAATCGTAAAATAATGCCTTATAATCGTAAATTGTATTTTGTGAAACACTCTCCAAAAGCAGAATTTTTCATCATATTGATTATAAACAGTTTATTACTACTGTTTTCTTAACGTAAATATTTAATAAAATAATCTTTAAAGTCCCTTAGTCATTTCTACAATATTAATGTTTGTATAATAGTTGTTGAATACAAACTATATGCAATGAGACGTAAATCATATCAAAGCTCAATATTTGATTCTAAACTTATACAAATCAAAATCTTAGTAATATGTTTTAAGAATTTAAATAAAAATCATAATAAAAAAACTTCTATGAACTATAAAATCATATACGTGCTGCATCTGAAATTTATTGTGAATTGATATGGTGTATACAGCTGTTTATTAATCCCAATTATTTAATAATTTATGAAACATATAAAAAGGAAACATTTAAGTTGACTAATTGTGTTTGCGCTCTTTGACAATATGCTGAAATAAGTCAGTTAAAATTTATTTGATTATCCACATAAACCAGTATTAGTACTAAATTGACTAGTAATCATAGAACGTGTTATATGCTATAGTATCGAACTTCAATATTTTGTTTAAGTCTATTATTATTAAAAAACAAGGGGAGAGCACTTGCTGCTGATAAAAAGTTTATTGTAATATTTCGACTATCGTCCTAATCATACAATGATTAAATGATTATTATATTGTTATATGATTATATTATTATTGTTATTACTTCTAATATTTTAATTATTTTGGTAGAAACATAAACAAGTAATTGTTGGTAAGCAATTGCATTCCTTAACTATATGTGACTCCGTGCAAAATTATATTTGATACAGTCCAGACGTACTTCTTAATTCTGCAACATATTATTATAATAATAAATTAAATCCAGAATATAACAGTATGTAATTGGTATAAATCATTTTTGTTTCGTAAATCTTGTTGGTAGATATCGGTATTTTAGGTTTATTAAATATTGATTTAAAAATATTTGATCAAGTAATCTGCATGCATAGTAAACTTTATAAGGTAAAACAATTAAACATTTTATTTCTGCGTAATCCTTTGATAGTATGGGTATAATACATGGATAACTTTAAAAAAGTGTTCAGTTAATTCATATAAGCAAACTATGTTTCAAATAATAAAATCGTATCAGTAGCAATGAATGCAATTTCCAAAGAAATATTTATATGTATTGTAAATAAATACCATTATACCTGGTAAACTAAATACTAGGTACTAGAATTTACTGAATATAAAGTCAATACTTTAGGAATAAATATAATTACATACCCGTACTAGTATATTACATATATTTTATTTTCATCTTAAGCCAGTTAAGACCATACTGTATATCAATTAAAGTTACAATTGTGCTAATAATATAACGTATTAAATCAAAAAATAATTAACCTAACCCTATAATTTTTGTTAAATAACTAATTAAGTAGATCAGGTAGAGATAGTCGATATTTAATGAAACTAATTTTAATGAGAAAGAGAAAAACCAAGACATATTGGTACATAATATTTTAATGAAAATTCGATATGTTTCGAATCAACGTTTAATTAAGTAGAGTTTTCAAACATTTTAAATATTCTTAAAGACATTTTCATCATTTTTGAAAAGGAAATTTTGAATTATGTATAACATGACATATCATTACACGCGTGGGCACTCTAGGAAACTGAAAGCTACTGATATTCCCCAAGTTTACTTTTAAGCAAGATTTCATTTGTAATCAAGTTCTCTCAACTTGAAACTCCCTCACTGAAGACATTGTATACTTGCACCTACCATGTTCCTTTTTAAAAAGCGTTTATTGGCCTTTTTAAATGTATAGGCAGTATCATAAATGCATTTATATGTCTGTATTTTTGCCTTTTTGTACAATTTAAATATGATATAATATTATGTTTTATAATTCATATTTTCTTCTTGTACAAATTAAATTAAATTAAATTAAATTAATCTTATCTTATCTTAGCTTAGCTTAAATTTATCCGTACCCGAATCAGAGATTTGTATAGCCGGTTGGCCTACTAATACTAAGATTAAATCAATAATATTTAGGGTATCTACTTTACATATGCATCTCTAACATTAATATAATATGTAGATTACATGCAGGCGCACCGCTAGGATTTTCCGAAGGGGTCGTTTTAATGCAAAAGGGCGCCGTTTAACCCTATCCATACCGGGAGTGGGGGGGGGGCTAAATCGCCTCGGTGTGTAGGGGGTTAATTTATTTCATTTGTTTTATCCTGTTTTTATCCTATTTGTTTACCCCCGGTTTTATTTGTGCTGCCATTGTTATTTCAACAATCGCGTTTCTCCAGCTTTCATGACTTTTCTACAACTTTTAATAATATTTTCATCATTGTTACCCCCACAGGGGTCTGCTATAGGCCTCTAAAGTAGGTGACCCCCATATATTTTAGTTCATCTAATTATAATTGAAAACAATAATATGTAAAAAATCGGGGTGGATATTAGTTAAATCTATTCCATTGATAATACACAATGAACCACCAACACGCACTATAATATTCAGATACTCAGGACTTTATGATATAGTTAATTATTTCGACTAAAATTGAGAAATTGAAATAAAAAGTTTTCACTTTTTTGGTGTACTTTAAAAATTAAATTAGCTGTAACTTTTTATTTCTTAAAAAGAAAATTTTAAAATACAAAGTCATCTGTAGATCATTTTGATTTAATTGAGTGCCAATTTTCATCACTATAGTACACTCCTAAAGTAGATTTCAATAGGGGGGGGGGGGGCGCATCACCCCCCCCCCCTCCCTGTACCGGGCTGCGTTAAATAGCCCGGTATGGATAGGGCTATATCGCTCTATAAATAGAAAACCAATTTACTTGAATCTAGGGAAGTGCCTAGTGATCATCATGGCTAGTAGGTCATGCAGATATATGTTAAGTTATCCAGGTCAGTTTTAAGATATTCGGTTAATTATCTACCAGTATATGTACCTTCCATTGATTTTGAAAAATTTCAAGATAATTATGACATAGGAACTTATAAAATACTTCAAATGCATAATACTAGTAGTTATTAATAATTGAACATTTTACATTTTACACGGCATTTTGTAAAATCTATGATTTAATTGTACAATTATTAAATAATTGTGCAACTAAATATTCGAAGTCAAATTGTGACCTTTCATTACGGGCCACAGCGAGGTTCGAACATGGTAAACTCACTTTATAGCCATTACACTGATGTAACCTTGACTGTAAATATATTGAGAATCGGGATCATCTTACCGCTGTGGCATCCTTCAGTGTCACCAATACCAACCAAAGGAAGATCACACACGCATCGGGACAATTTGATGTCACACTTTGAATAGGGACCGCAAGTCATGCAGTTGAAGCAGTAATTGAAACCGTCACCCCTATATGGTCGATCACACATACACGTTCCATTTTGACATGATGCAGTTGATCTGCATGGTGGACAAACTAAAAGGCATACAAATATTCTTAATATAGCTGTTAAGACATGTGCAAAATGTTAAATATATGTTAACCCTATCCATACCGGGGGGGGCTGAATCAGCCCCCCCCCTCTTCTATTTTTGCTGGCATTTTTTATTGAACAATTTGAGTAGGTACCTACAGTAAGCTCTCAAGACTTTTCCTAAAATAAAGTTTTACTACTTTTAGCGCAAAACATACAATCATATACCCATGTGGACGATCATGAGAGCGGTTCCATAACCAACACCCCAAATTTATCCCCCCAAAAAAATAATAATGTTTTTTTATCAGGTATAAATGAAAACAAGAACATGTATCACCAACACACTATAATATTCAGACACTCAGTACTTCATTATATAGTAAATTATTTCGATTAATATTGAAAAATTGAAAGAAAAAAATGTTTTGTTGTATACTTTAAAATTTAAAATATCTGTAACTTTTATATTTTTTTATAAACAATTTTTTTTTTAAAGTCATCTGTATATCATATTGATTTAACTGGGTGCTAATTTTCATCACTATAGTACACTGCTAAAGTAGATTTCAATAGGGGGGGCCGAATTAGCCCTCCCCCCGGTACCTGGCGGCGTTAAATAGCCCGGTATGGATAGGGTTAAACAAATAGTAAAGCGATTTTTTAATTAGAAACAAAATTAGAAACTTTATATAATTAAATATTTATATTTGGTAAAAATAAAATTAATACGAAAATGTGAAATATTTGCTCATTAACATTAAAACATTAAATATATATCTGTATAAAGCAGTCAATAATACTGTAAACTTAAATAACATTATTATTTCACCAAATATATATGCCTTCATTCAAGTAAATTAGATATTTATTAACAAAACAATTAACTGTCGTAACGTATTTTGCAATAAAGTTTCAAAACTTTGTATAGATATTTCTTTTAGCATTGAATAGTATATATAAATGGTATCTACTTATAAGTGCGGAGTTTGCTAGGTTTAGGTTGAGTTAGATACATATCTGAATATTTTACTATTTGAACTACGATAATTAAATTATACAATAATAACACACAAAATGTATTAAATATTATTCAGCATTCAAGTACATGAATACATGACGTGCATGACCATTGCTATATCTGAACCTCGGCACCTTCCACAGTGGATGACCTGGAACTTCAGGAGAAGTTTTTATTTGCCTAATCCTAAATAATAATAGTTATTTTCTTGAAATTAG
>JAYRBW010053779.1:0-31833 GCA_036023295.1 Invenusta paracnida
GACTCTTATTCTAAGTATCCAGTGTCTTACAAGCTTCGCAATGAAACAGCTCCGACTATTTACAAACATTTTATTCATTACTTTACCAATTTCGGGGTGCCACAATGTCTCTTGACGGATCAGGGTACAAATTTTGAGGGTACGTTAATTTCAAATCTTCTAAAGTACTTTGGAGTTACAAAACTACGCACATCTCCGTATCACCCCGAATCGGATGGTCAAACCGAACGCATGAATCGTTCATTGCTTGAAATGTTACGCCACTATGCTACAGGAAATAAATGGGCCGACAATTTAGACTTAGTCCTGATGGCTTACAGGACCAGCCGAAACAGCCTCACTGGGGAAACTCCAGCCCTTCTCTTCCTTGGTCGCCAGATCCGGCAGTCGCCAATTTTTGAAGATCAAAACCAAGCGCCTCATCTACCAACCGAGAGAGAATGGGCCGACATTTTAGATTCGGTTGATTGCAAGCGCGCAAAAGTCAATCACAAGCCTCCCATGATCTTCAAACCAGGCGACACAGTGATGATTCGTCGACATGTCCGCAACAAGTTACAACCGGCCTTTGATCCCGATTGGCTCGTTGAAGAAGTATATACAAAATGCCTGACTGTATCAAAAAATGCAACCCAAAAAACTATTAACTTTGATGACTGTGTTATACAAAATTAAAGGGGGACGGGTGTTATATACTTAATGTACCTACTTAATATTGTTGTCCGTATAATGTACTTAATATTATTACGTCATTCCTGATTTGCGTTCAGTACGGCAATCTGCTATTATTGTTCGTAAGCCAGTTTGTTCATAATAAACTTTACTGTCTTCTAAACTTGACTGTTTACTAAACCGCCATTACAGCCTCGCCTTCGCCCATCTCCTTAGCAGAGATACGTACACACAGCAACGCCGACAGCGAATTGGCTGATGTCAAAGGTTTCGTTATAACACAGTGGTCTCCAAAGAAGAATGTCCCGCGCGAGCTTATGCCCTATTACTTAATCAGGGATGAGTTGGCCGTCGACGACGACATCCTCCTCAGAGATGGGCAACGACTCGTTCTCCCTGCTTCCCTCCAGAAACGTCTACTAACAGCCGCCCACAAAGGCCACCCTGGCATCGTACGCATGAAAAGACAACTGCTGCGCACTTATTGGTGGGCAGGAATGGATCGCCAGATCGAAGAACATTAGTATCCAGACATTTTCGTCGGCAAAGAAACAGTTCTTCGCAGGGATGCAAGAACTACTATTTAACTTCAGGGCCACAAGCCCTACCCCAGACGGTCAAAGCCCAAGCAAATTGATGTTTGGCCGACAAATCAGAAGCAACTACGAACTAGTCCGCCACCGTCCGGTACAACCACGGCCCGCTGAAGTTTAGCATCCAACCAACAACGCAACAGATACGCAGCGATTACCGCAGCACCGCGGACCCTTCCAACAAGGCGACCTGGTCCGTACCCGCCTTCCACAAGCACCCAAAGGGCACTCGCCGTTCTCCGCCCCACAAGGCATCACCAAGGTCCTCGGCAACTATACGTACCGGTTGGACGACGGGCAGATCTGGAACGCGCGCAGGCTGGTACCCAACGCCCAACGGAGTACATCGAGGCCACCGCCGAGCCACAACTACAGCTACGCCGGGATCGACACCGCGGTCAACTGCCACCCCGACGATCGGGCCGGCGCAGCAGAGGACTCCCCCCTACTCGGTTTCAGCATGAATTCAACTACATTTGAGGGGGAGGTGGTGATGTATCCGAGCTATGCGGGCTGCTAGCCTCTGATTGGTTTGGACTATATTACCTGCTATATATCATAATATATGTCTTATATATAACGCTTGTATTGATACAATAAACATAACACACTCTGTCAGTCCTCAGCTTGTTTTCTCTCTATACCAATATATCACTACTTAATCAAAACATATTTTAATGAGGCATTTTCGATATTTTAACCTTTTAACGACGGTATTGCAATCTCGAAAAGTTAATTTCTGGAGTTGTTAGTAGTGAAACCGTTTTTCAATAGCTACTGGAATACCCGAGATATCGAAAGCTTTAGAAGGTCTCTTCTATCGATCATAAGTGAGGTTATTTGTCTCGAGTAAAAATACCTACTGTACCATCGATTTAAACTTAGTATAATCCTTTGTATAGCGTAGTTATCAATCCATTTTATGGGTTTAAGTAGTGTTTAGGAATTCTGACTTTCAAAAAAAACTAATTTACAAAGGAAAAGTAATTGAAAAATGTAACACCGTTCGATATGACATACCCAGGTTCGAATTCATAAAAATAATACTAAACTCTATCTCAAAGACAGTAGATTATTATCTACTATAAAAGAAGTTTATTGTGTAAAAACACTAAATTGGGTAGGAATGTTATAAAACAATCAACATACACGACAGCTGTTTCGACTGAAGTCTTCCTCAGGTGATTAAAATATTAATTTGCTTAAAAGAAGCTGGTATAAAGCCAGGGGCGGATCTAGGAATTTCAAAGGGGTTGCTCAACGTTTTTTTAAAAGGGCACGTAAAATAAAACAATAATTTCCTAATAATAATACTGCTAAAAATGCCTTATTGAAAAGGGCATTTTTTCTTAGAACATTTAGGGGTGGGACTTTGAAATTTTTATGGGGTTCTTTGTTACCAGTTTTTTTATTATATTTATGTTTTTGATATACACTTAATTCGTTTAGCTATGGTAGGTCCTTGTCATTCAAGTTAATTGCACTCATAATTGCACCAGTATATTTTAAGAAAATTATGTTACTATTTTAACCATCTGATGAAAACTTAGGTCGAAACAGCTCTCATTTCGTTTTTTCAATAACATCTATATACCCAACAAAGTGTTTTTACATAAGAAACGTGTTTTACAATAAATTATGGGTAGGATAAAAAAATTATCGGTCTACAATTTAGAAAGCTAAAATTTTGGACTAGAATATTAGACTAAATATTTAAGTAGAGCTGGAATGAATAGTGGTAGATATTTAAATATAAATGTAATATAATTTCATTGCATGCTTGGTTCCAATGTGGCATTAGTTTATCAAGTACATTGGAATAATTTGTTGCACGCAAGTTTTGATTTATTGTTCCAAAAAGGTCATATCCCAAACTAATAAGAACAAAAGATAAACTATTTTAGAAAGACGGTTATATAGCAAAGATAAGATTTTCCTAACTAAAATCCTTTCGTTTCTTATATTATAGTTATATAAATGTCAATTTCCTGATCAATCTGGAACAATAACTTCACAAATACCGTAAAAGTGATAAAGATTTTCTTCTCTGGAGTTCCTTTTTCATTTAATTATTAACAATATAAGCTTGCGGGATGATCTACCAGACATTTACAAGTTTTTTTTGCATTCCGCGTTTGAAATCTACTTCATACATCAAACTTGCAATATACTTTCCGCCTAGTTGGTTTGGTCTAAGGGGAGGGGGGTCATAACATTTTCTCAATTGACATAAAACGTTATCGATGTGAACATAGTTAGTTATTTAACTAGGTACCTAGATTATAACAACATAACTAGCACACATTTAATCATCCAAGCGGTTATTATTCATTTCTCAACTGGGACTATATGTCCTATTTAAAGCAACGCCAACCCCCCTCCCTCCTCAACTATAATCGTGTGCTGTATACGTAAAAAATAAATTTTGATAATTACCTACTGTCTACGTTAGGGGAGTAATATTGTATTGTATGACTCAGAATTAGATACACAGATAATATTGAAGGCGAACTTAACTGGATACAGAGCTGGAGTCATATAATTCAACATCAGAACAAAAATGTACAGATCTGATATAACTGTCAACTAATACTGGAAGAATCTTTCTTTTACCTCTAGTGTTCAACTGTCAGAGACTGAGGTTTCTGCGTATTCGGAATAATGAACTGGGGATGTCAGACTACACAACCATCGGACGTGGGTGCTTTTCTTTCTTTCTGTGCCCCGAAGTTCTGCAGCCAGACTGTGGAAAGGGGGGAGGGTGTTCAGCCTCCAATAGCAATTGAAGCTGCGTCGTCAGGACAAATAGTATTATTACTAAGTAACAGACAGAAGCCCACTTAGAGAGAGAGGAGAAAGAAGGGGGGTTCAGCGTCGTCTGAAACAGAAGCAGTGCTCTATCGATTGAAGCTGGATGGAGCGCCGTTCCCCTCTCTTCCGATAATACTCCAAACTCCCAAAGAAGAAAGAGAATGAGTAAACGGAGCGAGTGGGTGGTTCATTGACGACTCTGAAGCCTTCCCCGTCGTCTCGATAGCTTCGATGCTTCACTTCTCCTCTCACTTCCACCTTCTCCTTCTCAGCTCTCTGCTCAGAAAAAAGATCCTAGTTTTCCTTTCTTCTCCCTGCTCTTGGCACTGGTAGAGATTCAATTCAGGCGAGTGCATATTGAAAGCTCAACGCTCTCCCCTCATCAATCCAGCGCCCCCAAATCAATTCTCAAAGTTGTAATCCAACGAGCTAGAAGAGCTGCTAGCACGCCTCTTTATCTCTCTTTGTGTATAAATTGTAGACATCTAAAAATACTCCAAACGCTACGACCGGTCATCTCGACGAATTCATGTGGCATCAGTTTTCTTTATACTCACACATCGATAGTTGCTGATTTTTGTGTGAGCTGGTTCAATAGAAATTGTTTGGCATACTTGGAATTAGTACCTACATCGTCGTTATAATTTGCAACTTGAATTGCTGTCGAATAAAAACTCTTGCGACGTGTGCTAATTAAAAAATAATCAGGTAAGATAAGCATTAAATTGTGTTATAGCATTTTAAATTATTTTAAAATAGATTTATATTACTATTACTATTAATATAATAAATATATTTTCAGTTTTAAATGCCTTTTTGCATGATCATGAAATATTCAAAAACATTTATAACGATTAAACAAGTGATAATGTGTGTCATTTTTTATATATTGCATGTACGCGAAACAGTTTTTTAATGTTTTATAATTTTGATGGTCATTCAAAAAGATAGACATTTTTAGTAGACATCAGTATGTACGGTAATTAAAGCAGAAATTGTAACATTTTTAAAATTTAATAAATTAAAACTCTATAGCTTGGGGTTTTGATTTAAAAACTGGTTAATGTTTGTGAATATTTAATCCATGAACTCAATTTTCACAATTTAAATAAATACGTTGAATAAATTAAACGAAAAGTCAACGCATCAGCTTTGAAAGTTCTTATATTTTCCAAGCATATTGCACAGTCATGTATACATTTTTATTTTAACCATTATATTATGTAATCACAACAAAAGCAATATTTTATTAAAAATTGATATTTTTGTAAGTACTGATGTCAATTAATAATCATGGTAAATAGAATCGGTAATTACTTTCTAAACCAGTCTACGTAAATTTTGTCAAATTAATTCTGGACATGAAATTTATTATTCTTACTATAATATAGTTTAATGTAGGATCTTTTTATAAACTTTTAAAATATAAGAAGGGACATTCTATCAAAATGAAGTATAGAGCTATAGGTACTAAGCATTGTACTATTCTTTGCATAAATAGTTATCATTTTTTATAATTGAAGTAAACTATGGGCTAATTATTATTAGCTAAAATAGAAACTTCATTAAATAATCTTTACACATTATTAAAAGGGATAATTATTTTAGTTTTTAATGCTTGTTGATAAACTTTACCATTAATAGGTAATGCAGTCAATAAGTCAATATAGTGCATTTCACTTTGTAAAAATTAAACTTTACAATTCTGAGCCACAAGTGTCGTCTTACCTTCAAGTAAGACATTCTTGGAACTACATATTTAGTAATGTTATTAACTATAATACTTTATCAGCGTTAAGGTATCATGGAAACAAACGAAGAAAAACTGAATATTTTAAATATAAAGAACAAGCCAAAGATAAAATTAGGCACATATCTAGGTATAGCTAATTTTTGAAGGTATTGCTATTACGAGTATATAAAATAACTACTGTATAATGTACACTAAGATGTGAAGTTGGAGATAAAATACTTTTGGCAGGGTGTGTCACAGTACAGGTTTTGTTTTATATAATATGTATCAAATATTATTATTGATCGCTATATTCTTATTATCTATATATTTAATCACCGAACGCGTGCAGGATACCTATAAGAGTTCTAATCAAAGAAAGTATTTTTTCTTCTCGAAACTGATATCCAAATGACATGAATGATATGGGTAATATTTTGAAAAATTAAGAAATAAAATTATACCTATTTTTCTCAATTTGTATACTTAAATTTGTACTAAAATGTTAAAATTTAATCTTTATATCAGAAGATGAGAATAATATATTATAGTTTCCGGTAATTCTTTTCGTTTTTTTTAGTATTTCTTTTTGAATCATGCAATAGATAAGTACATCTGTCTATTTTTTGGGAAATTAAATGAGAATAGTATCTACGATTTTATAATTTATATTTAGGAAGAATAACAAGAGTCTACTTGTAGTTTTTATAACAGAATACGCCCGTAGTGCTTATAGTTTGAGAAAGGTTATTAGGTAATAATATTCATACTTTAATGTTATTCTATTTCACTGCCATAAGTAAAACTTTGTAATATTATTCTCATTTCATTTCCCAAAAATAGGCCTTAAAAATAATAACTATAACTTATCCTATCATTACAAATTTGTTGAATGAGTTAGTGCAGTTTTCATACAAAATTCTTCTAATTAGTCTATTGTGATAAATTGCCTGAATATTAATAATTGAGCTTAATTGATAAGGCTAAACAATATGAATATTTATTTATATTCAATTAAAATAAAAATTCCAATGTTAATTTGGCAATTAATAAATATTAGTGATATTATTTACAAATATAAACTGGAGAAAAGTTTGAAAATTGTCTATTATATCCTATTGAAATGGTTACATAAAAATATATTATAGTTAAGTTTAATCTATAATACAAGGAAAAATTCTATTTGGAAAGTATCTTTAGCAGCACTGGTGCACTACTTTTATTATGCATATACAAAATAATACTATTATAAAGTACTTAACATATGAATTAAAATTGAGTTTGAGCAGTAATTCTTATTAAGAAAATAAATAAACAGTGGGAAAATGAATATTGATAAATAATGACTTTTGAGCATAAGTAAATACAAGCCTGAATAATGATTTGATAAGATTGAATGTCACTAGGTATAGAACGAATGAATAGGTAAAAATTTAAAGAAATAATCACTATTGATTAGATATTTTAAAATTTTAAACTAATATTTGAAATCTATTAAAAGGAGAATATTGTATTTAGATAAAAATAGTAATCGATTTTACTATCATTTAGAATTAGATTTTAAAGTTATGAGTAAAAATCAATTGCATAACTTATCAAAGACATGTTTCTTTATAATTGGTATACCTACCAATATCTTTTGATAGGAAAACCACGATTTAGTTTATAAATAATTTCAATGAAATATTATATTGATTGTAAGAAAACGAGTATAATTAAATCTGATAAAGTCACACATTTAACAAAAGCTATGATATAAGCCGCAATATGATTTATGTTAGGTGGGTTTGTATAAGATCATTATCGATATAATTTTTTCTAGTTCCATTTCTTTGGACAGCTACGTATAGAGTACCTGGTGGAACTTGGTCTATACATTTTAAATGAACACGCGAGTAATTAATGGCTGTTTCTGTCAGTAATTGGAGATAAAAATGCCTTTTTGTTGGTGACGATATAATATAGTACATCCAGTATTGCAACATACTTGATTTATTTGAAGATATGGATCTCGATAAAAATAACTTTTTACAAATTGATTAGTTGATGTGGCGTGGCAACATTATGCCACAGGTTCAATCCTATTTGTGTTTGCTAATTACAATTATAGTTTGTTGAAAATCATTGTAGAAGTTCAACTCTAATATATATTAAGGATTCGAAATTTGTTACTTCAATAACAAAAATGTGACAAACTTTAGATGTAATTATGTCCATTCCGTATTAATTATAAATATTATTAAGAGGGAATTTTGAGATTCTATTAATTTCCTACAATTAAGTAACATTTTTAATAAATAAATAAATTAGATTTTTAAAATATGTTTATCGCGTTATAAAATTTGGGAATATATTATTAGTTACAATAAGTATATAAATATTTTTGGCACATGAATAAAAATAAATAGATTTTGTTATATAAATTAGAACAATACTTTTTGTACCTAATCTTTAAATTCAATGCAAAAATTTCAAAGTTGCCGAGCATTTTTCATTTTTTAGTTATAAACTTTTCCAATTCCATACAAAATTTTACTAATGGCGGCGGATGGGATTGTACTCTAAAAATATGTGTATATTTGTTTTTTCCACAATAAAATAGTTGTATCAAACATTTTCTCAAATAGAGTAATTATATTTAATATTGCAAATTTTATTCGATGTAAATGCCTTTGAAAGAATTATACTAAAAACATGCAAGTCTGTTTAAATCAAACAAAATTCATAATAAAACCGCAAAATAAAAGCGTGATTACCACAAGGAGGTATTCATTTGAGATAATGAGGAGGTTTCTGCATTTAAAATACCAAATCAAGCACGTTAGCTTTAATTGTATTGAATTTTTTTTATGAATACTATAGCTAAAAATAGACTATTTCATTGTTGTCCAATGCATTTAAGAAAGAATAATTGTTTTAACGCTTTCTAAACATAATGCGAAGTAAAACAAGCTAGTCAAGATAGTAGAAATAAAACAGCGTTGTAAAAATAAAAAGAATTTTTAGTAAGTGATAAATTTTATCAGTCACAATTTAAGAATAATATGTTAAAACGGATTTTTATAAAAGATGTGTTTGAAGTCCAAAATATGAATATATATGAATACTATTATTCCGGCGATTCTTTATACTTGACATTTTAGCGATAGTATCATTGATTGAAAGTTTATGTTAAACAGTCTTGTACGGAAATTTCTTCAGTGATTTTGTCATGCTTTGGAAATGATGGAAGAAAAAAGTTACGCTTAACTGGAAATAACTTGATGTGCATTTCATTTTTTATTTAGAGATACCAATTTTTGATGCTTTAAGGTTATGTAAACAAACATTTGCCAAGAAAATTCTTCTGGAATTATAATATTATTGCGACAAGGCTATAAATTTGTCAACACTTTTCATAATAAAATTTTTAAAGATTTTTTTTGGAAAAGTGTCGATAGATTTAATTTTCCTGCGATAAATCATCTGAATAATTTAATATTACGAAGAAGCATCTCTGGTTTTAGTTTTCTGATATCTTAGATTGAAAACCGAAATTCAATTCTGAATGTCAGTTAGTGTATGTGCTATAGTTACATAGGCATATATTCAAGATGGACGGAGTGTGGCAGCGACCATATTGGATTGGGGTTCATACAGGATCGTTTCTTATCGTGCTGGAAACTTTTCTCCCTATCGTAACCTTATCCGAACGAAGCGAACATCACATTTTACTTGGCTGCAATAACATTGACAGGCAAACAGATTAAACACACAAATATCTTTACTGGAGAGAAACAAGAGAGGTGAGGAGAGGAGTGGGTTTTATACGAAACAATAACGGGAATAAAGGGATCGATAAAATAGAAATCGATACATTCCCTTTCTACACGCACTATTGAAAAACAATTATTCATTTCTTTTTGCATCGTACCCGGCATTGGCCTCTTCTAAGCTGGCTGGTGTTGTAACTTTTTATAAAGATAAAAATAAAATGGATAGTTGAAAGCAAAGATTTACTCTACCATATATTACAGATTGTGCTAAGTCCTTTTAAATATGGTAGACAGATCACATAAAGCAAAAGATGATGTGATTCGAATCTGACTTTTTCCTTGTAGGAATGGTTGAACCAGTTTTCTTGAACCGGATATTCCTATGAAGTGAAATAAAACCTGAATGCTGGTTGCCACCTCCTTTCTTTCCTTCATTCCTCTTCTATTCTCGCTCCTTACTCCTCACGACTATATAGTCTGATCTGAGAGGCTGACTAACTGGAGAGGAGGTGAGGGGGCACAGGAGGCCCAAGAGAGAAGAATTAATGTTCCTCTTCAAATTTAGACATGCCCACTTTCCATCCTCTGCTTCTCCACCCTTCTTATCTCATTTTTCTCTTTTCTCAATATTCTCGATTGGTATGAAATGAAAGAGTGCTTCCTTTAATTGGTGAATTCACTTATAATTTTTTCTTCTATAAATTTATACCGCAATTTCTTACCACTGCAATGTTGGAATCAAATTTTCCATAAATATGAAATGTTAACCGTAGGTATGCCTTATTTTAATTTTTCTATTTTGTAAATTTATCAATAACACAAAAATATCTAATTAAACATATACAAAAATAAAGTTCCTTGGCTAGATCGATTTATATTTTGTGTATTATAATTAATGTTTCTAGAGAGAAGTAATGTTGAATATATTTTCAGAGAATGGTACAATAAGTTCAACTTACTTTTTTGAATACTGTAACTTTGCCAGCTAAACTCAAATATGTTAAATGTATTTATATCAATAGGTAATCAATCGGTCTCGTACTGCCACCTAAGTATAGAGTAGGTATGGAGACTAGGCATATAGGTATATGCATAGAGACTATGAAACTATGTAGTAGTATATTTATTTACATTTATTATATAAATCAATTTTTATTATGTATATTATATGTCATTCATATAATTGCATAACCCAATTGTTTCTTAAATCTTGGAGAATATTTCTTTTGATGAAACCTTCTTTATAATTTGCGGATAGTGATAAATCTCCCTAATACACTAAGCAGTGAAGATGAATGATGTACTTCTTTTAAGTTCTTTTCTAAACTCATGCCATATATCAGCTGTAAATAACCTAATTGAATTACTTAGAATGTACAATAGTTACATTTTTATTGCCTAAATAATTAATAGACTTCCTTTCATTAATCTGAAACCTTCTCCAGAGACAAATATTTTATTTATTATTTAACAACAGTGGATGAGAGAATATTTCCAAAAAATCTATCTTGTGTATGACTAAGGACATCATGAATGAGTCAGGTTATAATATGGGACATCATTTTTATTCTCTTTTTTTTCCTCTTATGAAGTGTATATAAATACGGCAGCTGAACACATACACTGATAAATTGACTGCATTTCGAGTTTTGGTATTTTTTTTGTAATAGCATATATTATAATATGCCCTTAATGTCATCAACTTAGTAAATGACTAAAGCTTTTTCTATTAATAGATGACATTACTACCTAATAATAATATGCAGAAAATAATCAATAATTCGACTAGATAGGAAACTACGCCTGTATATGAATACACAAAGAGAAAAAAAACTTTTTCATTACATTTAACATACATGAATAATATACCAGTAAATAACAGTATTTTTTTTCGATTAATTAATTTTACACACATAGTCCATACATAGGTATATTTTCTCTTTCATATGTGTATGGTAAAATATGAGCGCAATTAACAAACTATAGGATAAAATATTACTTAACATATATTTTATTATTTTACGTTTAAATAGGTTAAACTTTTATGACAAAAACTATGTTATGTGAAAGACATTTCTAGAAGCTTAGCTAATTTTTGAGAAAGTCAAAAAGTATAATTGAATAGGAAGAAAAGTAAAATCTACAAAAATTTCACTGAATTAAATGAAATTTTAAATAAGAATAATATGCTGTTTGAAAAACTGGAAAAGCTAAAAAATGTAGTTTTCTGTTACTTTTCTTTTTCACATAGAGTATAGGTACACATATATTTTAACACTCAGTCAATATATATTTTAAATCAAATATACCTAAGTATAGAAACTTTATTATCGCGTTATGTCAATAAATACAAGTTTGCAATAAATTTGTTTATTTATAACGTTTATTTCTGCCTGTTTGGTGTAATTTTGAAAAACGATAATATTATTTATTGTATATTTATTACCTGTAACTTTAAGTGAATTGATATTTTGAAATATATAACAGAAATCTAATTAAAAGCAAAAATATTGATATAAAACAAACTATTTTTTATTGAAAAAACTTTGTTACTTCGTTAATAAAATATTTAAAATATGGTCTCATTAAATCGGTGACTATTCCTGTTGATTTCAGTCAGCCGGGTCATAACTACAACAGTCCAGCACACACGTATTGATTGACCTTGACCTCCAAAGTAGGATGCTACACCATTGACCACTTACCACTCTCAATCTTTCTCTAGTGTCTTCCCTCATCTAACGATCAATATCTCGCTGTAACCATGGAGTGAGTCCATACACATCTCTCTCTCTTCTCTCCCACTCTTCTGTCTCTCTCTCTCTCTATTCGTAATTAACACATATACATCTGCACTATTTGATCTATTTGAATGAATTACTTTACGTGGATGGCGCCCTTTCTGTTGTTCCGTCAAGTCTGTTGTTTTTCTTATATGTACTTTAACTACTTTGAAGATACACATAACTTAATGTGGGGTCAGATATTATTGTTATCATAGAGTATAGATATAGATATATACTCTATGATTGTGATTATACATTAGACCTATCAGTTATAAATTCGGTCATACTTAAACAAAGTATTCCAGTATTCCAGTATAGTAACTATAGTTATTATATAGGAATCCTTGCTTAAACATAAACACAGCCAGACACATGCGCGACAGGATACAATCATGGTGAATCTCACGACAATAATACCAACCATGCTTATGTCTATAATCACTATAATTTTTGTATTATTAAGTTTTTATTTAGGATCTGCAATTGTTTTCGGGATATTTTCGTGAGGTAATCCAGTTTATAGCCGAATTCACAATCATAATTTAAAGGAAATGTGGTTAAGTTGCTTTGCAAATATATTATATGTATTTAAGTAAAGGACCGCATTTATGACGAACCGCGCATCTATTTCTTTGTTAAATTGTGTTTTCTTCAGCACCGTTCTTCTTTATTCTGTACTTATTTTTGCACAGAGACATGTTTGGTAATATGTAACAGACTTAAATAAATGTCTGACTAACCACTAACTTGATGTCCTGTCTATGTGTTAATTCAAAGCACAAATAATTGCTCCTCTATTAGTTCTACAATAACACGCCACAGTATCAAACCTTTCGTTTCCATTTCACACTGTCAGTTTGGCATATTTTCCTGTTAGTGAGATGACGTTTTCGTTTATTTTGTATTATTTGTATATTCTCGCCCCCCACCCATGTATTTAATTATTCTGTAGTATATATATATGCCATTTGTGCAGTAATTTTTTCCACACAGTGCTCTATATCATAATATTCTAGTTTAGCTAGAAGTAAATATTTCTTTTTAATCAATAGGATAAAGTAGGTATATATGGAAATATTTTATAAATATATAATAAACTAAAAAATACACTAAACCTCATTTATTTAACATGGTTTCAGTATTTCCTAATTGTTACAATGGAGAAAATCTGTATAATGATATTAATATTTTAATCTAATAAAATTGTTTGTCTTTCACAATAATTTATTTCATAAATAATCATAGTTACTTAGATATATATTATTAATATATTCACAATCAAAAATAAAAGAATTCTCCAAAATAGATATTAAAATCTTTTTGGTCAGTATCATATATTATCAATAACTTATTTTAGCTTCTTAAAAAGCATTGTTTCATTGTAGTATACTTTTATTAATAAAAAACACAATATATAGGTATTTTGACCTAAAATATAATCTTGAAAATTATTTTTGAAATATTTACTAGTATAGAAGATATAATCTAATTATATATTAATCATATTTTGTATCTATTTGAAATTTGAAATATTACGTGAAAGATTTTCCTACATAATTATTACAATAATTACATGTTGTTGATATAAATATTACAATATGTTACGTAAAATATTTGAAATCATATATAATATATATCCATAATGCTATAAAAATACAACAGACATACAATATTCTCACATATTGAATTTAGTACAAAATATCCGAAACAATTTTTAAGCATATACCAACAATGCAATATATATGAACAAAAATGTTATAATTATTATAATTATACTTTCACTTATAATGATTGTATATTTATATTTTATTATTATGATAATTATTTTTTTATCTGTATTGGTTGATGTATCAAGTGCGCATTAAAATAAAACAGACGGAAACAAATACAAAAAATCCAATTGCTAACAATTATACTTAAAGTCAGATTTTAAAACTAATTAAGTTGTATTCGCTTCAGATGCCATCTGCTTCAGTTTATTGCTCATTCTTTGAGATTTAGTTTATGAAACAATTTCTCTATTCCGGAATAAAAATTTGAATTGAACGTTGAAATTATTTTTAATTAACGTGTTTGATAATATGGGCAATATAATTTGATAACAATTGAGAATAATAATTTAGTAATAAATTAATAATAATCATAATCGTTAAATATATATATATATATATTAGATAGAGCAGGCGCCCGTCAAAGCATAATTTTAGTTTAAATGAAAAAGGCTTTTGACGAGAGTTAGAAGGTTAGTAGGTATTGATATTTTCCACGTAAAAACGGTATCTTGGAACATTTTATGTCTCAGAAATTATAGCTATAACCGCCACAGGTAGAATTTCAATAGCGCTATAATACAATTTGAAGATTATTTCGGAATTCGAAATATTTTAAACATATATTGGCTGAAAAAAAATTGTTCCATTTAAAAAAATAGAATGAAAATATTTTAAATGGTAGGTATATATATTTAAAGAATAATTAACACTACTAATTAATTACTACTACTATTATTTATACTACTCATTACTTACTATTATTATTTATACTACTCATTAATTAAATACCGTTATTAATGTGGGAAATATTTGTATATATTTGTGTCGCATTTTTTAGAATGTATTCATAGAAAAAGCAATGATGAAGACGTTAAAACACTTGTTAACTTGTTATAATACGTTAAATTATAATCATTTGTTTATCTGCATGTAACTTAGCAACTGGATCAACACATCCAAGTTTGGGTTACTTTAAGCTGATGAATTAAGTTGATAAATTTTTACTTTTTACGAATGAAACATTTTTCAATAATTAAAGTAACTCCAGTAAATTTGTTTTAATAGATTCGGTGTATTAAATCAAAACTCGAATGTTTAGAAACAGTTGCTAAGTAACACGCAGATAAACAAAGTAATCTGATTTAGTAAGAATATATTAACTACTGGCCTGGTAAACAATATCCCTGCAATAGTTAGGTACATGCGTCCACTACAAAAGGCAATCAATAAATTTATGGAAATATAATGATTTATTATTATACGGAAGTTAACGGGTTGAAATGGTTAAAAACTACAGTTATCTAGATAAATGAATATTAATATTGCAAGCATATAAATTATTTAATCCTATTTTTAGGTGTTTTGAAATGTCAAACATGAAATTAATATTCAATTAATTTTTTTGTAAATTGTGAAGTCGAGTTTATTATTTAATGTGAATTTTATTTAAGAAAACAATTTTTTCTTCAAATCTGAAAAGTAAATATTTATATAATACATAGTATGCTTGCAATTGTATTCATTTTGAAATACTGCATTTGAACTCCTATTTCATTGTATAAAACATTTTTGAAAAAAATGTATACAGCAGCTCGTCTTATACTTAATAACTTACAGGTGGTTTCCTATATACGGATTGTGCAGAAAGATGAAGAACTCCAGTAGGTAATTCATCAAAACGGATATTTAGATTTTAACCAGTAAAGCGCGGAGGACGAAATTGGAATCAACATTAATTAAATTAAAACCCACCCATTTTGTATGTATGTATTTTTTTACCAGTGCTTTTTTTCAACAAAACCAAGAATTACTTTATCATATTGACAGTGGTGAGACTAAATTAATCCCCCCAAAAAATAGTAATCAGCTTTAGAATGGCTGGCTGTCTTATTTTGCTGTTCAGGGCAGTATATTTTCTTTTACCACAAAGCCTTCTGATAACTTTTGGGATACTATCAGACCTGTCCCTTTTCTCGGCTTCATCTCGTTAAGTATATCAGACGGAAATAATTAAATCTGAGAGACAAAATATACTACTTATTAGGGAAATTTGTCTAATTACTTTTTATATGTGTAGTCACCGTTATTAAGTGTGAGTAACGATTTTACTCGTATTCTAGAAATTTAAATTAATATTCAGCGTAACATTTCAATTTCAAAATAGATAATCTTCAAAATTAGAATATATTGCATATCAATTGTTGCACAACTAATGCGTCAGATTAATAACATGGTCATTATTTTTTTAAATTATAGTTACATCATTATCATTAATCCATGTAAAATTTCCCAATAGGTAGTTATTTTATTAACCGGCGCATATTCAAATTCTAGACACATTCAATCATTAGGCTTATGAGGTCTTATATGTAAGAGAAAAATGTTTAGAATTTGAGTATGAGTATGGGGCATGGATAACATTTTCTAATTATAAATAAATCTAACGAACTATTTCTCCTGCACCAAGGTACACTCTTAATCTTAAAAGAGACGCAATTTTTAAACTAAACATTATTTCTGAGTTAAATGTAGTCTATTATAAAAAATGTTTAGTTTTATTAGTAATATTATGTATATGAATGGATATAATCAATTAACATTAGTTTTAAGAATTTTTATTTCTATGGTTCTAAGCATATACATGCATATATATATATTGATTATATTTCGCTTTTCGTTAGCCCTGGAATTTGAGATGCATATTTGACCTCGTCTGCATTAAAATTAATTTTTTAATATATACTTGAATTTGCACAACTATTTATTTATTATATTTATATGTTGAATTTATGTGTTAAAGAACATGGGGATATCTTCAACTTTTTATAAATTAGAACATTACATACATACTTGTATTTTTATCTCGTTATCTTCTGCATGTTCACTATCGACCGAGTTTGGTATCATTCCAATGGTAAAGTTCTCAGAAATGTCATGTCAGTGTTAGATTCTTAGTTGCTATTTCGTTTTCAATTAAAATGGTGTTTTACGAGGCAAGGTTTTTAAATATTACAGCGGTTGTTGGGTGAGCAAGAATAGGGTTGCGCAACACGCCCCACGAATATCAATGGCTTTACTTACAATGGTATACACTAATTGGATAACAGGAGATTTATTTAATTTAGATTACCATGTGCGTGGTTAGCTATGATTTTTAGGAATTTATTTTGTGAGAGCTATATTTAATGTCTCTTTACAGGATTTTTATAACAATTAATGCCATCTCTCAGTAAATTTGACTTGACTCGTTAGGGAATTTTTCTTTCAATGTCCATGTAAGTACGTATATTAAAATAAAATATCAATTCAGTTGCACGACTGATTCACCGACATAACTAATTTATTAGACCAGTCTGGTCAATGTCATATGCAGAACGTATTTCGCCATCTTTGATAAACCCTTGGCAAATGTGAGTATAAGTCAGTGGATTATATTGCGTCAACATAGTGAATTGAGTATTATATCCTGAGATATTTGAGATTTAAATGTAAAATGTCACGTACAAAACTGGTACATAAATAGAAAAATTTGACGCCGTCACGACATTCCCGGATGTAGCAGGATTAAAAAACAGAAAACTCTGTCGAATAGAAATATTTAGTAAGCGCTCAAAATACTGGGTCAACAACAATTCATATATATTGCACTAAATTAAAAGTATCTAAATATCTAGTTTATTGCTTTGATTCACTTATTAATTTTTAATGTTTTATTGAGCAAGAATTTAACTGAGTAAATCTATTTGAAAGTTTCTGAGTAATAAAACTTTTCAATTCAATAAACCTCTATAAACTCAAGAAGAAATGATATTTCAATCAATTTTCTATTTTGTAATAACTGTTGAATTAATTATATACAACATTATTTCATGTTTTTTAAATTATAAGCATATGAAAGATATTTAGGTACATATTGTATCGCTTTAAGAAAATAATTTAATTTACCTTTGAAGAGTGAGATATTTTAACATTCACATATATTTCACGATATCACACCCTATGAAGTTAAATATTTTGCATGTTAAATTATGAATGAATAAACAGTTAGTATTAATATATTAAATAGGTTTTTACATTATTTTGATCCTCTCTTCTGACGGATCATAAGCATTAATTTGCATGATATCTCGTACCAATAATGCATTTTCTGTCAACAGTTATTACTTTCGGCTATTTATTTGATTAATTAATTATCAACATGTTGTTTTACAATTTTTTAATATAATCTCAACTTTTATAAATTAATGATGCCAGGTCATCTATAAAATTTGTAGACATTGCTTTCATTATTTTAGGTAGATAGGTACTTAAATATCAGCGTTACTTCCAGTACCATGTATACTTAAGCTTTCAAGCTGTCTTGAGAAATCACCTACCCTGTATGTCATTAGGTTTTGTTTTAGGTGTTATTTAGGTGTTATTTAAGTGATAGTTTTACGAATTCTATTCGTATTCAACAGACAAAAATCGATATTCTATTCGTATTCAGCAGACAAAAATCGATATTCTAGTAATCAGTTTAGCTTAATCGATTTCAATTTTTGCTACAGAACTAGTGTGTGTTGCATCTTAAATGGTTTGCCAGTTTCGCAATCAATGTACCTACCAATTAGTCATTCAACTGGTCAATTCAATTAGTCATTTACGTTTTTCTGCGCTCAATGTTGTACGTTTTGTGACTTTCTCAACTAAGACTAGCTCGCTTGCTGGATATCTCTCATCCACAAAGTCCAACCAAACCTGCTTCTCTCCTCTACCTCCTCTATTCTATCTTCTCAGAATGATAACTTTCCTGAAGCGAAGATTCTCCTCAGGTGACCTCCAAGGTGAAGGGGCAGATCAGCGCCAAGTCGACGCCAGCGGGAACTTCATCGGTGGTGGCCCGGGTCCCACTGGTCAGATGCCCTCTCAACAACTCCCCATCCAGCCCGGTGGTGGCCCTCCACGCCCTCTCATGGCAGGCGGTATGCCCGGCAGCATAGGTGGTGGAGGGCAACAGCAGGTCCCGCCACCCACGCAGCAGTCGATGCCCGGGCGAGCCTATCCTAGTGCACCAACGTCACCCACCAAGTCCTTTGCGTCCAATCCCATGGGCAGCATCACTGGACAGATTTCGAGCAGTATCACTAGGGGAATCTTCTCCTCGGCCAAACCTACGATGGGAGGCAAGGAGCACTGCAAGGTCCTATTGGTCGTTGATGATCAGCACACCGATTGGTCAGTTACTTCTGATCTTATTCATTGCATTTTTATTTTCTCTTCTTACTTTTTTACTGTTGGCTCATTATATTTTTGATTTTTCATCTCGTTTTTAATATTTTGTTTCTTTTATTCACATCTCTTTTTTTTATGTCCCATTAATGTTTGGTTTATTGATTATTATCTTTTCTAAATTACTTTCTTCTTCGCAATTAAAAGAATATTTTGACATTTTTATTTCTAATATTATTTTAAATTTTATCGATTTCTATCATAATGGTTTTTATTTTGCTTGTTTGACGTATTTATATATTTTCCAAAATTTCATAGAACCCTCTTAAATTTTTTAAATTTTCCTCTTATTCCTTGCTTTTTCCTATTACTTAACTGCATATTACCTCCCCCCGGGGTTGTTTTTGTTCTTATTGTACTCAATTAGCCCTTTTACTTTTTGCTTTTATTTTGCATTCTTCTTTTTCTCTGTTTCTTTTATCAGCTTTATTAGTGTAGAGTTCTTTCTTTTCGAGTTGCCCTGTGCCTCTTACTTCTTTATTTAATATTTCCGAAACAAAAAAGCGTCAAACATAGTGAAAATAATAATAGTGAAATATTTATATTTTAAGTAATTTCATCTCGTATAATATGGACGTTGCTATTCATATAAAAAGAAAGTTAATACCATCGAAATGTCATCGTGGGCGTTTTCTCCGTCTAGAATATTCATAAAAATAGAAGTAAATATGCTAGAATTTATTGCTATATTTATTTATAGCAATTTATATGTAGGAGTGGGTAGGCCTATTATACATACAAAATTCTCTCTTGTTATTAATAAATTTTATAGTCAGCAGTATATACTACATATATACTTCACCAAATATCTATTCAGTTGAAAACATTTTCCGTACGAGAAGTTCTTTGTATTCTCACTGCATTAAAGTTTTAATATTAAACCTATATAGTAAAATATCTACAAATATAATCATAAATTAGAGCGCTATATGGTATGTGTGTCGGTATCTGTTATATTTATATTTACTTTTAGTTTATTAAATGTTTCATATAGTCCCAACTTAAATCTCAATTCAATGGTAAAACACTCGAGAATATCAATGTCAGTTTTTTCATTTCATTTCATTTTCTTTTCTATTTTTAATTTAAAAATGCAATTTTCGCTAGGCAGGTGATTACTATAGAAGACCGTAGGTAAACAGTAGGGTGACACATAGGCAAACAGTAGGGTGACACATAGGTAGGACAGTAGGACACATAGGTAGGACAGTAGGGTGACACATAGGTAGGACAGTAGGGGACACATAGGTAAACAGTAGGGTGACACATAGGTAGGACAGTAGGGTGACACATAGGTAGGACAGTAGGGTGACACATAGATATTAAGTAAGTATGTGGTTTGACAGATTTCACTAAATGATTAATAGTAGACGTATGTATTTAGCTATTTAATCAACCATTTCAAGTGAATTTATAAAAGTCAAATTGTTAAAATTTCTCTTCTATTACAGAATAGAAAGTAATTGACAATGAAGTAGATATATAAATTACATTATAAATGGTTAATTTCACACTACTAACCTTATACTACTAGCATAATGTGAAATGCTGAACAGAGCTGTTTCGACTTTTTTAGGCCTCCTCCTCAGTATCTCTATATATTGTTAAAAAATACAATAGTAAAATATCACCAATTTATTGCAAATTAAGTT
Source organism: Invenusta paracnida (assembly GCA_036023295.1). Lineage (NCBI taxonomy): Eukaryota > Metazoa > Platyhelminthes > Proseriata > Coelogynoporidae > Invenusta > Invenusta paracnida. The sequence continues at coordinate 21,045 of JAYRBW010053779.1, forward strand.
TATAAAGTCACATTTGCATACTACCTAAAGACAAACGAGTAGCCAATAGACAAACTAAAAAAGTGGACTCGCAGTTAACTATAGAAATCGTTAGAGCAGTTAGGCTCACACAATTTATTATACAAAAAGAAAATGCAGAAAATGTGAAAACCCGCTTTCAAAACAATATTAGTAATACGTTAATGATCGTACTGATGTTGTATTCTGGAACAGTACAAGGGAGTGTGAACTGTTGAAGATACCTAACAAGGTCGAAACAGTGCTGTTCAGCTCTCATCGTACTACTAGTAATATTCGTTAGTAGTATAAAGTCACCAATTTGTCTTATTTCTCTTTTATATATTATGCTAAATTCTCTCCATTTCCCTTTTTTGTGAAATATAATTTTTTAAGTAACTAGACACAATACGCTAATAAACTTGTCCGTATGCAAAATATTTAAATATTTCTACAAGAGCACATTACTTAGCAATTTTTTCCATAATTTCAAAAAGTATTTTTTAATTAATAAATTATAAATGTATACTTCCTTTCAGGTCGAAATACTTTCGTGGTCGACGCATTTTAGGAGATTGGGACATTCGAGTTGAACAAGTAAATTGAAAATAGTGATTATTATTTTGGATTTTTTTATTAAAAAATATTCTAGATCTTTAAAGTGCGTTTGTTCAAAACGTGTTTTATCGCATATTGTCCGCTTGCATTATCCATTAAACATTTAATAACTTACAATTTATCGTCAACAGTTTTATTATAAGCTTTGCGTAATAAGCATTTTACTCATTTTTTTGTAATACAACCTTTGTATGTTAAATAAAATATTGAAATTTCTAAAATGTATTTAATGCAAAATTTGAAGAAATTGTTAATTTTTTTCTTTTCTTATCCAGCCTTTGGTTTTTAGATGGAATCTTAAGAATTATCTTATTTAAATTTTCATGATATCTGATTAAAAATGATTAGCATCTACATATATAAGCTTCATATGTTAAATATTATTAAGAATAATAATTCGAATCAGAGACTAAATTATAATACGAATAAGTGCATATCTAATGTTGAATTGCTTATGCACAATACCTATAAAGGACGACGATTTTCGAATTTCTTTGATATGTGATGCAGCATAGTGAAATATGCTTGCGGTTATTTTGTCTATTATATTGTCTATTATATTGATAAGAATTTTAACTACTTCGTGGTGTTTGATATGTTCTATATTCATTCAAAGAGAAGATAATTACATTTCATTTTCGTATAATGCGATTAGATGAACGATTAAATCGTTGTTACATTGTTTAACAATTTCAAAGAAAAACATGTAATTATCTGTTTATAGCAAATATAAAAATTCGACATTTCTTGCTTAAAATTTACGATATATTTTATTTTTTGAAAATTTTGAAAATTGAAGTTGAAATTGAAATTGAAAATGAGAAAGATATTATATTGATCGTAATACATCAATTACTGAGAGAATAAACGAGACAATATTATCATCAGAAATCGATTCATTCTGATAATTAAGTAAGTTGTCTGTAGTGGATTGACTACTAGGTATATCCTGATATTTGGTCGCTGTTACCATGTATACAGCTAACATATTAAAGTCAAAATAAGTTATCTCATTTAAAGCTAGAAGATCTTCGGTTATTGTGTACATATACATTCAGGAGTGAGTAGAATTTACTGCCTTCGTATCAATAGATAGAATCCTTCATTTTGTCAAAAAGGCGTAAGAGAGGTAAATACATCAATGAAAAAGTCGGTTTCGTTGTATTTTAGTTTGAAACAGAGAAGAATACTAAATGAGAAAAAGGGGGAGGGGAGGAATAAGCGAAGATGAACCTGTTACATTATATGCATCATCCATATCTCTTCAAGACTAACAATAAATATACTTAGAGCTTCTTGTCGGTAAAGTGGGTAGGGAGGTGTATTTTATTTAGCGACATTATCAATTTCCAGTAAACTATTTTCCGTAGATTCGGAAATATAATTTGGGGATAACATTTATCGATGAAAGAGGAATTTGGATCGACAGAAAGAGAGAGAGATTGAGAGAAAGATGGACGAGAGCTTTAGATCTGAAGTTGCCAAATTAACTGTTCCCGTCCCCCACTTTCTGCTTGAACTTTGTGAATAAACGGAGGTTGCAGAAATTATGTTCAGGATGGAGTCAATCGATATATCCTGCATAATTACAGTATTCTCTTGTCTTCGAGGCGACAACTTTCTGGGTTAGCGAGCTCTATTTGCTAATTCTATTATGCCGACAAATGCTTGGCTGACGCGTAAAAGAGCTGTGTCCTGAGTGTTCCTTCCAAAGTTTATATTATCATTTAGGTACTTACTTCACTGGTATATATTGTATCAAGTAACACAGAAAAACTTTCTCATCTGAGCTTCATCATAATTATGTATATATGTATGAGTGTATTATTGGAAAGCAGCGTGTCCACATAGGTTTATGCTGAACCTTGGTTGAAAAGCAAACAATAAATTCAGCGTGTTAGAAGAAGTTTTTATTCGACGGATTTTAATATTCATTTCAAAATACTGTTGGGAATTAAGCCATAAATGTACCTATTAAAAAGATTAATGTTTAATGGGTGTAAATATTGAATATTCATTGTCGTGTGGATACATTAGTGGAATGTTTTCCTACATGAAGGAATTATATTTTTAAGTAAATTTCGAAATTAAAATTTCGAACTACAGAATATAGTGTCTGTAAGTATATTGACGATAATATTCAGTTTTCTAGTTTAATAATGAATTAAAAAAGCTTATTTCTGCAGTCGAAAAATAATCTTGATATAAATTAGAATTAAGAAAACTCCATTTAATTGTTTAATTTGGAGGAAATAAGTTTAAATTAATTTGAGTCTAAATATTAATAAATACATAGTATTCTGTTTGTACTTTAAATATAAAAGAAAAAGTGTTTAAAACTATAATAGTAAAAGGTACCATTAATAAATACGCTTTAAAATTGGAAAGTAAAACAATTTGCGACTTTACATTATATCTAAATTCTCCTTTTACAATTAAGACTAATTTTCTCTTAGAAGAACATATTTCGTGCCGCATTTAAATCGTCTAATCTCATATTTTAGTCATGAAAGTTGGAATCATTTCCAATATATTAGAATATTTTGATGAGTATAGAATGAGTGGGGGGTGTAATGGGGGAGTAGTGGGGGGATAAATGTTTTATTTGGCTTGGAAATCAGGCTCGACCGACGGGAATTTGTCTAACCTCTTTTTAGCTTGACAACGTCTGTGATTAATTAATCAGACAGACTGAGGTAAGAACAGTAAATTTTCAAAAGAATAAAATGCAAAATCAAAACTATACGAGTATAAATGTAGGAGACGTGTACATATATGAAAAAGTGATAAAAAATATATCGTTTATAAAAACAACGGAAAAGAAATCAGACAAAATGGCAAGCTAAATTAATTAAGATGGAAAATGGACTGTTTCAATTCGTACATAGAAGCACTGTAGGATAAAAGAACGGATATAAAAGAGAGAGGCAAATATTACTTAAATTAGAATAACGTGTTCCGACAGATGATAAAAATTGGTAACATGAAAATCTTCATATCGAAAAAATTTATATTCACCATAGAGTCTTTTTAATAATAAAAGTCTAAATGAGCTCACAAGGTGTCTGTCAATTTATAATTATTTTCTTATTACTAATTGCATGTATCTAGTAATTTTTGTTCTAACTTTTAAATTTTATATACGCATAATAAATTAGTAATAAATTGCTATAAATTGCACAAATGAAGAAATTCTTGTGCTTCTAAAATAGACATTTGAAAATCCGAATACGATATCAAAAAAACAAGATTTTTCTATTTTCTCTCAAATGTATAACTGTCAAAGTTTTATTATTTTCTTTCAACTTTCGTAGAAAGCACATTGCCCTTACAATGAAGGAATTTTCCATTTGTACCATCATCACATGGGACAATTCAGTGACGAAAAATTGTTTTGTTTCTTCTTTCAACCCCACAGGCTCAATTCCACGAAATCAACATGGCTTCTTACTCAGAACAGGGTTGCATTGTTGACATGCAGGCTGACAGGAATGGAACGAAAGTGGTTCGGTAAGTGAAAGTACCTATGTACCCCTGTGCTCTCCAAATATAGACGAGATGAGATCAATACAATCTAATTTGGAATATGCGGTTCTCAAATTATCTATGCTCAAGCAGGAAAGCAGGCAGCAACTCCTTTTTATGTTACTTTTCTTTGCAAACATTCGTATTAAAGATAATTGATGTTTTACAGTGACAATTTGACAGCATTATCTGTCACAATTATTGATATTTAAGGATTGTAAGTATGAAGAATTTAAAGTAGTAAAGAAAATGATAAAATGATATATACACAAACAAATATAAAATTAACAAGCTATTATTAATAACTAATCTTTATCACGTTAAACAATATGTTACTATTATGATTCCATTTAAGTTTAAAGTGGAATTACATATATTGATGGTATTTTTTTAAATAAATATATGACACAACAATATTTTCTAACAACTTATGTTATTATTGTTTTTTGCAGTTAATTTTATATAATACTAACCAACGATTATAGGATAATGCGATACTATAATGTAATAATGTAACAATCTCCTTTAATCTTTAATAATAACATAGACAAGCCTTCGTAATCGTGCATTATAACTCAGATTACAAGTCCCTAAAATCAACCATATGTGATTCTTTGTTATTACATTATATTTTTAATAACGCAAATTATATATTGTTTCACTCATTGAAGGTCGTAATCATTTCAAAATTGTAAATTGTATCTAAGTTTCTTTTACGGAAGATTTAATCTATAATATAAAACACTCATTCTGTAATATTTGCGCATCATTCTAGAAAATTCAGAATTCCACATCTTTGAAAGTGGAATATATTATAAAAACTTATTTGATTAAAAATCTCAGTAATTCAAATTCGCAAGTTTGAAGTACATAGTTTAAAATGTTCTTCATAATAAGCGGGAACTGGTGTCAATATATGTATTTTCAAATGTGCAATTTTTCTTATATAAGGTTCTTCTACACGCTTTAAAGTTGCTTAAGAATGACACCAAACTCGCAAATATATGTCAAATATTTCTATTAATTTACAACTTAATTTAAATTGCTAAAAAATCGCTGACAATAAAGTATCATTATATGGAACATAATTGAAAATTTTAATATTTTAAATGGTCCAAATTTAAGATACTCGTTAATATACCGCATTATCATTATCATTAATCATTGTAGTGGACAAATCAATGAGACCATTTTTGGAAAGCGTTAATGTACATAGGTACAAGTTTTATAATAAAGCATGTTTAATATTTAATGAATATTATAAAGATTTGCATCTTTTTCGTTGGGCATAATTATCTGCTAATTAGTTTGTAATAACAACACTAATTATTTTTATTTTCTCAATTAAATTTAAATTCATTAAAAAATATTTAGCTTTTCTATCGATTTTCAATTTATATGAATTATCATTTAAGAAACAGTACCTACATATAACTTACTGAAAAAATATACCAATCAACAGGGAAAAAGTACCTACCTGCGCTTGTTCTAGATAAATATACACACATCTCGGGTATGCAACATTAAAAAGTTTCACAAATTAAAATTCTATTTCCCCCTTTTCCGCTTTAGAGTATCGGTGTGTTCGTCTACGCCGTATACTCCCATACATGGGTTCTCTCTGTTACAACGAAGCAGCGAATTGTTTGTAGACGTTGAAGGAAAGACGGGTTCTACTTTTATTTGAGTCCTGCAGCGCGGTATATTCAGAAGGGAAATGCGTGAAGGCGGCAGTTGTAGTTCCCTACTTGTTCTATCTGGGTATCCCTGAGGCTCTCTCGTGCCCTGCTCACTTGGTCTTGTTTAAGAGAGTTTTATTGTACGTATTAGTCTCCTGAATATAACATTTCTTGTCTTCTCATAGGGGTAGTGTATAAGCTGAGAGTCCATATCAGGAAATAAGAATTTCTCTATTTCTCTATTTAGCTTACATCTTCCTGTGTCTATTTTTTTCATAAAAATTTCAGACTGTGAAATAAATACCCAGCTTGTCTAGCATATAGTAATGGTAATATATATTTTTTGAGCCAATGTTTTCTCAATATATTTGGTGTAGTTTTTTGTAGTTAGGCATCACGATTTTGCGATTATTGCAAGAAAAATATGTAACAACTATTCATGCATTCCCGAAGTAAAGTATCATACATACAATTAGAAAAAATAATTGACAGTTTCCAACATTATAAAAATGAAGCAAATTAATATATTTTATAAGCCTATATATTTATATATTATACATACTTCATAGAAATTTAATAACTAAATAAATATTTCTATGACATACTTGTTACTCGTATATGATTTTAATGATTTCCAATTTTCGTGTGCATTTTGTCGATGATTCGGTATTGATATAACAAATACATATAAATGAAAACATCGAGTAATTCTGAGATATAGTTTCCATCATGTTTCCTATAATGGCGGATTAAAATTTGTTAATAATATTTAAACAATTACACATTCAATAAATATATACGTTGTAATTACTTTTATAAATTAAAAATTTAAGGTTGACTGATAATGCAAATTTAGTTTACATTTCATCTACCTCACATTAAAGAACGGATAAATGGAATTACTGTCCAGCAGTTTATATTGATTTATTAACAGAGGCCACATAAAGGCAAACATTTCGTGGTCCTTCATTTGATGTTTTGTAATTTATTAACTTGTAACAGTAATGTGCTTGTTTATGTCTATACACAAATCATAAAGACCTTCAAATAATAAATTGTTTCATAATTTCATTAGTCGTTATATAATTGGTGATGCTTATGAGCTTTCATAGAAATAAATTAGCAACTATAAGAATGGCAGTCTATGGCAGAAGTAGGTCTTTTAACTCGGGGCAAAAAGGCTTCTTTGAACATTTGACAGATAGGAAAGGTCTCCTAAAACTCGCAACAACTCGGTTCTTTGAGCAGCTATCGAAATACGACATTTTAAAAATCGAAAACAGCTATTCAAAAGCTGTTTTCACTGCTAGCTTCAACAGAAATGTTTTACTATTTAAGTTAAGATTTCTTGAAAAGATATCCTTGGTTCAGTTAGTATGTTTTATTTGAAAATTCTTGTATCTCGTCTATATCAAGTTATGAAGCGTTGTGAAGTATAAACTCACTCACATCAATCTACACTTCTGCATTAAGTTTACTTAAATAAGAGTATTTTGTGTGGCTTTTATTATTAATATCATTCCAACTTAAATAAGAGTATTATGTGTGGGTATTCTTATTGTTATCATAATTGTAAGTACAACTTAAATTAGAGTATTTTGTGTGGCTTTTATTATTATTTTTATTATTATGATGTATTATGTATAACATAAATAAGAGTAGATATTCTGTTTGGGTATAATTTTTATTATTATGTAGCACAACATAACAATTTGTTTATAATTGAAATCGCCTGGTGCCATGCGTTTACATTGTATGATATTAATTCATTTCCTGTCGGAGATTGCATGAAATGTTGTTTCGAATAAAGTACAAATATAATAATAGACTATGATGACGATTATATTGTAAAGTACCCATTAAAGTAAATTATGCCTAACAAGATTAAAACCTTCAATAGAAAAATTTGGGCATTAATATTGACAGTTATAAATACCGTGCTCATATTATTTCATCAAGCATTTATCGCTTACATAGATAACATCGCTTAGAGTAAGTTTAGGTCTCAGAAAACTTTGTCAATTCTTATGCCACTTATAGATAGACTGTTATATATTCGTTTTTATTTAATTAATAGATTTTTCAGTATATATAAACTAATACTACAAAAGTATTAATACTATTTTTCAATAAAATATATTTATATTTAATTTCAGTGAAACGTTTGATGAGAATCAACTGCATAAATTATCTAAGAAATTACTTCTAAGGTTTATTGTAGTTTTGTTAATAACAATAGCAATAAAAGTTAAAGAGGTACTAATTTATAAACAGATATCCATTAAAGAAATATTGTATGTTTTATCCAATTCAAGAGGATTGTATGACACTATTGATTTCTTCTCTTTTTTCACCTCAGATCTTTTCGGCCAGACTTTGCCCTTATCCGCCAACACCCCAACGATTCCGGCGAGGACTGGAGGATGATTATCATGGCCCTCATGTACGGGGGAGTCCCCTGCGCGAACTCCCTCCCCGCCATCTATAACATGCTCGATCGACCTTGGGTGGTGAGTTGCTAAAGCCTTTCGGGTTGCTATGCAGTGTGTCTCATAAATTCCTAGTAAACGGTCGAGAAATTAACGAGTGCATTACATATAATCGTAAGTATATGTATTTACACGGCTATAACTCGATAACAAACTTTGGGAATCGCCTAAAGGCTATCTCGTGTTATTGGGACAGTTCGGGCCGTTTTCTCATATCTCCTTTGGCATTTATGCAATGTCAGATATTAATCGAAAATTTTAAATACTTTTCACAATAACTCTGCTGCTAAGGAAGGTATCAGAAAACTACGGAAATAACTACTTTTGTGACTCTTGCTGGTCCCCAAGCTATTCCAAAGTTTTGAAGTCATTGGTTCGTTAGTTACCGAGATTTAGCCGTTTGAATTATATACTTCCTATTCTGTAAAGCTTTTGTTCATTTCTATATCGAGGTAACTTATCTGGTATACTGAAGATAGGTGCAACAAGCAACAATATATGTAGGTGCAACAAGCAACAAGATAGGTGCAACAAGCAACAATATAGGTGCAACAAGCAACAAGATAGGTGCAACAAGCAACAGGATAGATGCAACAAGCAACAAGATAGGGGAAATGAAAAGCAACAAGAATATATAATCAAAGGTTGTTTAGTGGGAATACGCAGAATAAATAAACAAGTCATTACACTATAAATAACGGGCTTATTGGAAATCATGAAATATATATCACACGAGAATAAACATCGATATCTCATGGATTGCTGAATTTAAATTATTGACCTATAAATTGATAATTTAAATATATAGGTTTTAGAGACAGGAGTACATTGTAAAAATGTATGAAACTCATGACTTTCTGTGGTCTAGTATTGGACGACTCTCTTATATTGAATAAGCTCATCAACTTAATATAAATAAGCAGAAGATTTATTTTTTTAATATTCTTAGTTTGTTGCTTGTTTATGCAGAATTGAATGAACTTTTGTTTCGATTTTACTATTTTATTTGTTGCTTATTCATAATTATTTTCAATAAATAAACAGATTACTTAGTTCGTCTTATAGTTCAAGTACAGATAATGCTTTTATCGTAAATGATTAAATTTAAAAATTCAATAAAATATATGTATTTTCAATAAATGTATTCAATAAAGTACATACCTATGCATTTATCAATTCATTTTGAATTAAGATATACAAGTAATAAGAATAATTTGTAATTGTGTGAACTATAAACGATCAATAGAGTTCGCTTGTATTCTAAATAATTTAGGAGTTCCCATTTGTATTTTTATTCATTTGTCACTATTATGACAAAATTTCCAAATTTTGTTTTACATTAAAACAAACTACAACTAGTTTTACTCAATTGCTAATAATATTGAGCTTAAATGGATATACATATTATATAGGTCTCTATTTTTTATCATCGCCCTTTATTATTTAATACTCACTTTACGTCCTTATACTTTAACTTAACATATATACCAGTATATATCTATAATCTTTGATCAGTACAACTTATACATTTTAAATGAAATGTTATGTTTGAAGTATTCAATATATCTAACTCCTTTGAAAAGGAATTCTTATCGTTTAATTAGACTTCTGTATATCTAGATTTATAGATGTATATATTTACATAATTTTATATTTGCATAGGAGTTAACTGTCCTGTGCAGAACACATATAAAATGGGACAATTATTCCGAACTAATTAAGGGTTTGTTAATACAGAAGTTCATAAAATCCCCAAAGAATATACTTCTCCGCATAAATCAATAGAAGTTATTGCTTGTATATCTCTACATATACAGTCATAAAAATAGAGAAAAACGTTTAATTAGATTTGTTTATTGTTTTGGATTGAGAGATGTTAACAATTCAAATATTTTTATGGGAATAAGCATCCATATACACGGACACACATACGTCGTTACATAGAAGAAGCCCCATTTTCTTGGAATAAATTGAATATACAGACAATACTGAAATAACGGTTTTCAATCTTCCATGTTGTATTTTTATGTTTTATAATTATAACTCCGAGTTTTACGTTTTGTATAATTACAGTTACGCCGCTATTTATAAAAATGCATGAATTGGTTTAGAATTTTCGGTTTTCCAGGTCACTATTGGGTTTTAATGGTTTTCTTTAATTAATTATTGGTACATATAATCTATAACCTAATGCTATTCAAACTGAGGAATTGTGAACGTTTTGTTTGAACTATCAATTTATTATGATTAATATGCTTGCTTTTGTTCAATAATTGACTAATATTAGGTATGAAATTATTTGCTCATTAATGACAAAATTATATATAATAGACAAAGAAAAATATATAATAAATTAAAAATCAATTTGTCCATATTAAAAATACACTTCAAAACTGCCAAATTTAATTTCACACTAATTCGTTATAATATGTAAAAAGTAAAAAAAAGTAAAGAAATTAAAAAGTAAAAATAAGCAGATGC